>JAOWAY010035464.1:0-12105 GCA_028565895.1 Goniobranchus geometricus
AACAGTATACACCGGTCCTCGCACTGCTTGCGAGGCGTACACGGGCGGAAAAAAAATGTAAAGTGTTCCTCGCAGGTAGTGCGAGGAGCGTGTTTTGGGACTGCTCGCCCTCCTCGCAGAGGGTGCGAGGAACGTAGTAAGTGAGTTAAGCAGGTTAGTACTCTTGATATTTATTGGATACACAATACACATTATTTATGCTGTATACACGTGTTCAGAAATCAGGCTCCCAAAGAAAGGAATGCATCTTAACTTCTGTAGCATATATTACTTGGTAATATACAGTAGATATTTCATTTCTGCTGCTTGTACTCTTCTTCATTCCTTACTGTCTAAGGTCCAAGTTTCTATTTCATTTCTGCTGCTTGTACTCTTCTTCATTCCTTACTGTCTAAGGTCCAAGTTTCCCTCCCATAAAGGAGGGAAGGACAAAAAAACTTTGTAAACTGTCATTTTTTTTCCTATAAAAGCCTTTCTCGGATGATTATATACAGCAGCTGCCTTTTGTATTCTCTGGCTTATTTCATCTCATAATTTTTTAGAGTTCATCATTACTCCTGGATATTTGAAACCTTTAACTTGCTCTAGTGTCTAGAGGTTCTCTACACAGTTATTAGGATTTAAGGGTTTTAGTTCCCCTGTTTACGAACATCATTTTTGTTTTCTTTGCATTTATTTTCACTCCTCTTTTATTAAGTTTGCTATTTAGTATGTTAATGCTAATATTGCACTGAAGTTCACTTTCTGATTTTCCAAAGAGACCTAAATCATCAGCAAATGAAAGTGTTGTAGGATTTGCTGGTTTGAGCTTCCATTTACTTGTATTTATTTTCCTCATTCTTGAGCATGCCTTTGCAACTAATCCATGAATATGATAAAAGAAGAGGGCTTAGTTTACAATTCCTATATCTGATTTAAATCCTCAGATGAATTTCCAGCCACTTACACAGCATATGTTGGTTATTGTAAAAACTTCTTATAGCTTTATAAAATCTTGCTCTATGTAAAATTCTGGAGAGGTCATAGGCTACATTGTCAAATACCTTTTCTAAGTCAATAAAACAGGTGCAAGTCGATTTTTCTTCATACAAATTTTTCTTTTACTATCATTCATACTCATTTGTTTTACATGTATATTCTTCTATGAAATTTCTCGTACCTTAAGCCTTGAATGGAGTGTTGTACAAAGAAACAATGACAAATGATAATGAAATGTTTGACAAAGTGATTCACAATCACCAAGTACTCTCAGACTTGCCCTCATACCTTGTCTGTTTTATCTCCAAAGAAGTTTATGACACGAATATTGTCCTTTGTCAAGTACTGAAGGCAATAAGTTTTGTCCCAACCATGGGGAAACACATCAATGCTGATCTGACCGCCAATTGCAAAATTCAGTCCAGCATTGGGGAAGGCCTCCTTCAAAGCTGCTACAAAATTCTGCCGAACATTGTGCTCCTTTACAACAACAACAACAACAACAACAACAACAAAAAGAGAAAGAGCATGAGAAGAGGCAAATTATTAGTAACATCTGCCTGAGTCTGCTGTTTGTGAGACTTTCAAATTAAAATAAGCAATTTTGTTTCAGTGTTAAAAGAGAAAACAACCTACTTTTTAAAATAATCATTAAGGAAAGTAGCCTTCAGAGAAAAGGAATTTCAAGGCTTTTTATTAAATTCAAATAGTGTGATCCACTTTTTTAAAATTAAAATCACATAAATCATTCAAAATCAATTTTGTCTACATGCCATAAAAATGTAGAGTATGTATGTAAACATCAAAGGGATTTTTTTTTCCTTTTAAATTAAATAGTGATTAACATGACAGTGAATTTGATTGCAACATTAGCCTCGGACTTGAATCAATCAACAAGATTTAAATAAAATTCAGCGGTCACTGAGCAGCCAACTGTTTAGATAAAATTCAAAAGCTTCTTTGTGATAAAGAAATAAAAGAAAAAAATGTTACCCTTAGAGAAAATTAATGTTAGTGAAATACCTTATCAAATGCTGAAAATTCATCCCGTTCTTTCTGAGAGCAACTTCTCCCTACGGGACAGATGTTTATCATTGAGCTCCGAAATTCAATAAATGTGCCTCTGGAAAGAATTTAAAAATATTTCTCTGTCATAAACATAAATTTTTTTCAAAAAACAACAATAATCATAGTTTGGAATGTATGTAAAATGCATAACTGGCTGAAAAAAAGAAATAGACTCAACCTTTTTATTTCTTTCAAAATAATAGGTACAAGTAAGTTTGAAGAATTTGCATGACACAGCATAAGTCGTACTATTCAGACCCAGCACGTTGACATAAACAGAGACTCCTACTTTGAAAAGAATTAGACGAAGCCAATGCACAAAAAGGTTGGTGCTATGAAGAACGCTTGAAACATAGTACAAGACATACACACAACTGAATATTATACTTATGTTGGCTCCCAAAATTAACAAATAACAATCAGGATAAACAGGTTAAAATTCTGTGAGTGTTATCATACAAGCAAAGATTTGGCTTACAAAGATGTACATGAATATACATAATCCTATACATGTATATAAAGTGCAACATGGGCCTTGATGCAAACAGAGGAAGAAGCAGTAGATGCATTCTTGCAAAATCAATATGATATTTTATGAAGGTAAGAGGAAAGTCATGCACATCCAACTACAGTCAATGGAGCAAGTAAGATTAAATGAATGTACAGTTTCAATGTATGTGATTAAACCCTCTTCCTTAACGATGGAAATTCTTAAAACCCAAAACAGAAGAGGACATCAACCATCAAGTGAATAATATAGTAATTCAAAGTAATTCTTGAGATTTTATGAACAGAGAAGTGAATGGCGTGTCATGGTCGCCAGTGTCTGCCTCAGACCTGGTACTTGATGTATGAATGATGAGTTATTCAAAATCAGTATGGAAACACCTATGGTGCTGTTCTTAGCATTAAAAGGTTGTATGCATAAAACAGCTTTCAACAGACTTGTTTCAGATATCCAAGATTGATTCACTGATATTTTGAATCTTCCTCTATAAACTTTGTGTTGTCATTCCTTCAAAAAATTCCTTAAGTAAAATAGATCTATAACTACTACTAGTATATGATCGTGAAAAAGACAGGGAAAAAGCAAGGCAAGAAATCACAAGATGTCAACTTGTGCACACAAAATTGTGACAATGATCACGGCAAGTCAAAGAAAACAAAAAGGACCTCAATTGACAGCTAAGCCAATTGTTCAGATGGGATTGGATGGCTATATAGTATTCAACTGATAATTCTTATCCATTTCTTGAAGTGTGGCGGAAAGGGGGCGGCCTCTGATTTTAATGACCTGACACTTTGGGCAAGAAGTCTAGCCAACATAGTTGACTAGTCTTGAGTGAAAGGGGAGTGAGTAAAGAGATTGATTTGATGAATGACAGTGACGGCTTCATCGCACAATGTGCTACATGATATGTACCAATGAACAGACTAGATTCTCATTGGTTACTTAACTGCAACCAATTTGTACAATGACCCATCCTAGCAAACACTTACTCATTTCAGAAAATGTAGACTGAAAATCCTTGGTGTTCATTAGATTGTGTCTGGATGAAAATGGTAAAATCCTGCTGTTTTGAGGTATCATCTTGACAGATAAAAAAAAACAAACCTTTCTCCGAGTGAAGGCGGTATGGACAATTAGCGGGTCACTACTATATTAAAATACCTAGTACCCTATAAGGGCTGTTTCCTTTTTCCACTAGACCTTCTCATGTTCCTTGAATCACGGATTCCTTGAACTATTTCTTTTGTCCTAGCAAGCTCAACGAATGGGTGTGGCCCTGTACATCCATTTACCTTTTACACGGCAGTTTCAACTTTGACATGTATCCAAGGGCAAAATTTATCAGCTCTTGCAGTGTTTCATCTCCAACGTGCTTTGCAATGTCCTGTAAAAATGGGATTCAATAAAATGAGGTTTACTTGTTTTGTGGACAGAAAACATATTTAACTGATGGGTGAGTCATAATTAATTTCCAAAAGTTAAACAGTTAGATCTGAACCAGCCCTTGACTAATTCAGAGAAAACACTCGTAAACAACAAGAATCCTCAGTTCAAAACTTTTGCTTTCCATTGTGGGCACCAATGGCTCAAAGCTTAAGGCTTCAGTCTTGGAATCAGGAGGTCCTGAGTTCAATTCCAGCCAGCCAGCAATGATTTGTTTTCATCTTTAAGCAAGAAAATTTACTCTTATAGCTCCACTTGACTCAAGCATTAAATGACTGCCTGACAATAGGCTGGTATTCTTGAGCTGAATGTGCAGCACTTTACTGTATAGGCCTACTCATGGGGGTATGCCTGCCTGCTAAGGGATAAAGTATTGTAAAGCACTTTGAGACTGTTCTCAGAACGGTGGAAAGTGCAACATAAATGCAATCTTTACTTTTTGATATGTCCTGCAAATCAATGCTTTTTCAATCAAGCTATGAAAAAGGAACTTTACATTTTCATACTAGTGATGCAATTAAATATCCTGTTTACATTCAGATCCCCTTGCTGACTACTGTTATTCAGATGAATTACTTGAAAAATAAAACAACACCATCAATAATCAATAACTATCAGTATGACTCCAGCAGGCCACTTTCCTCATTGACATTATCTCCATTGTATCAAAAATCACTTCAAAACTTAACATGGAGACATTGAGAATACTTCTATCTGAACTAAGTGAACAACAAATCCCTATCCTTCCTAGGGTGTATAAATTCAATTTGCAATTTTTTGGGAATCTTAACATCAAACTTGTCTGAGTTTGCAATTTGCATCATAATACTAAAAAAAAAATGCAACAAAATTTCTATCCTTCATCTAACTGGGAAAGAAACAAAATGGTACCTGTTGACCTATTTGTGTGGAGCCTTTAAAGGCAACAAGTCCATTCTCAGCAAAGACATAGTCGAATTTGTCTGTCACTGAATGAAAAAGAAGAGGTTTTTTTTTTTAATAAAACCATTTACGTCAATGTATATTGAGTTCAAAAAGTGATTACTTAACAATACTTTGATGGAGATAAAAAAGCAATAATGGATCTGTGATAGGGCGGAAGGACAAAAGCATTTTTAACTCCTTGTATTTAATTAAAGAAAAGAAAGCCATTAAAGTCAAAAAGTTACATGGAGAGAAATACTGAATCAAAAATTAATTAGGTGATACAAAGGTACAAGCAAAAATTGTCAATTGTGGATGAAAATAATTTATGTAACTAGATTGTGAACTACACCTTTACTCTAAAATCGTGAGTGATAAAGGGACTTCTTTGGTTTTCTTGTATAGGGATTTGTTTTTTTATCTTTGTTGGGTATTTGATATTCAAAATTGTACAGAGTTGTCTACGGTGGTAGGTGTTTAGTTTCTGCTCATCTAGTTTTGTAAGCGCCCATGTCTAGAGAGACTGATCTTACCATTGTTCTGTACAGTTGTTTCTGATATGTCGCTTGATGCGATCTTTTCTAAACCAAACCAAGTTGATTTTATGAATTGCTATATTTACCAGTTGTTTTCTCCTATACATATCTTCATTGTCTTTAAGGAGTATAGGAAGGTGAAAATAATTTATTTAACTAGATTGTGGACTCCACCTTCTCTCTAAAATCGTGAGTGATAAAGGGACTTCTTCAGTTTTCTTGTATAGGGATTTGTTTTTTATTGTTGTTGGATATCTGATATTTAAAATTGTACAGAGTTGTCTTCGGTGGTAGGTGTTAAGTTTCTGCTCATCTAGTTTCGTAAGCGCCCATGTCTAGGAAGACTGATTTTACGATTGCTCTGTGTAGTTTAATCCTGATGTGTCACTTGATGCAATCTTTTCTAAGCCAAACTAAGTTGGTTTTATGAATTGCTGCATTTGCTAGTTGTTTTCTCCTATACATATCTTCATTGCCTTCAAGGAGTGATCTAGCTTTCTTTATCTTCCTCCAGCTGTCACCGTTTTTCGTAATTGTTGTAAGTTCTCTTTTACTTGCCTTCACATGAAGGTTGACATTATTCAAGTGTTCTTGGATTGTCACATTTTAAGGCAAGATTTTAAAACCCCAGGAAACCAAGCAATGCTAGCATACTTTCACCAAAAGAAACCAAAACATTTAGGCAGAAAAAAAATATGAATCATGACAACAGTAAGACGTGACCCAAACAGATTATATATGATTAACAGACTCTGCCACACTCCATCTAAAATCAATCTCTGACCTTGAAAAGTTGCGACACATGGCAGAAAATCAGACTGAAGGGAAATGCAATATCAAAGTAATGTACGAAGCAGCCTAGGTGGAACAGTAAGATGACTATTTATTCAACGCAAGGGCCATAAGCTAGGCGTACAGTAAGTCAAGATTGTGGACTTATTAATATCAATAAGTAAATTACTTGTGAAAAATCTAGGACTTACAGTCACCCGAGCCTCCCAGCTGCTCCGTTATCTTCTTCAGATCCGAACCACCAACCAATGCTACAAGAACTTTTGAACGAAGCTTGCTTAGAAATTCTGAGATTTCTGGTTGCACAACCTGAGAGGATAAAACAGATGAAAGATATGTTTTGGATTTTAAAAATATATTTGTCATCTGAGTATCTTTCTATATGATCAAAGCCAAATTCACAGTTTCATAAAATAAGACAACAAGTTTATAATCAGAAAATTTGCAGCAAATGTCACAAAGGCATCATCCAATTTTGATAATGATCTGATTAATTGTTGAATTATAAAACACCATACACATTTTTTTTCATTTATTTTCTTAAATTTCATCTACTCAAAATGTAATACCAGAAGAGTGTTAAGGTTATCAGCAGCAACAATGTCTGCTTCAATGACAAAACGGGCGGTTTAGGGAAAGATATTTTTTTCTGGTCAAATCGTGGCTCAGTAACGTGAGACCACGCAAACCTTAGCATACGTTGTCATGTTGTACCAAAGCTGCCCATATCTTTCACTAATTTGTGGCGCAAGTCCTGACAGTCAGCTCTGGGCCTGTTTTAACCAGCAAAAGTCGATATCTCAGTCCACTGCTTAAAAGTCAGATGGGAAAAGAACTTTGTTTGTGCCAAGATGCTTTCCAATAACAAGAGACAACAACAGACTATTGGAGTCGGAAGTGCGTCACGGAGTTGTTAGGTCGTAGAGTTGTTTTTTTTTGGTATGACTGAATATTGCGTATGGGGATGTGTTTGGTGAATGGACCTGGCTCAAGAGGTTAAGGTGGGGGGAGATACAAGTACAAGGACATATGGAAGTATAACTTAACTTTAAAAGATTTTCCTAAAACTACCATCTTTATTTTCATAATCCCTTATTTTCCAGGATTCTTATGCATAAGTTTTAAACTCTCACTTCTTCTTCTTCTTCTTCTTTTTCTTCTACTCCTCTTTCTTTCCTTACTCCTATTTGGCTTTCTTTTGAACAATCTATCTATAATCCTTGAGTCTGCTGGACTGAAAGATTGTCTAAATTTTGCTTTTACCACTTTGGAAATTGCTGTGTAGATGAGGAGTCATTGATATAATGTCAAGACAGTTTTCTCATGTCTCTGAAAGTATTTCTGAATGTCAACAAAACCACCAGCATCTGTCTGATAAAATAGCATTGAATAAAGGTAATAAGATATGCAGTAAAAACAGTTAATGTCCTGTGACAGAGAGGACATGGAGGGAAATTACTGATGTGGGCACATTTGGCATTCATAACCCCTGCAGAGACTTGCAACAGCTGTGATATTTTGTTGCCCTGGTCATAACAATGGAGAAGCTGTCGCAAAAAGAAAGTTACCAGCAATAGAAAGAGATCAGAAAAAAGAAACAAAGTGAATTGCTTTCCCTTAGGAAATACTTTACCTTTATGAATTCATTAATAAATTCTTCCCATTTCTACCTTATACTTACTTGTTTAGCTGCAGACTGGAAATCTTCATCAAAAAGTAAGCAAAATCCACTCATTATAATTCTTTATTGGTCATGTAAGGTTCCAGAAGAAATGATCAACTATGATAATAAAGTTCTTCCACACATCTTGCCTCAAGTGCAATATGACTAAATTCTTACCCATTATTCCATTGCAGCATTTACTACAGTAGTGACTGCCTAACATATCGCCGCCTAAGGCCCCATTCTACCTAGGTTTGTGCTTTTCTCTATAAATTTGCCCCTTAACATCCCGTCCCATCGCCTAGTTCCTGCTTTTTTAGACAGTGGTGTGGCCAATTACATAAGGTGTCAACATTTCTTTTTTCTCACTTTCATTTTTCACCACTTTGAGAACTATTAGCAGATTGGAGCCAGCCACCAGACCACAGAGAACTGTCACCTGATCACCCTACCCAGTCCTGGTTTAACTGAAAGGTGCCGTCCTGTGTCTTGTCGAAACAAAGAGAACATACACACAATCATCGACTGTGTATGGGAATCTATCTATGGGCTTTTGATGTGCATTGCTGGAGTGTGACGATGTCAACAGATAGACATTAAATTGGCGTGTGCTTACTCCATCTCATAATAGATTTGAGAAAAATTGAAATTGAAATTTTGTGTCATCCACTGCTTAAAGGAGTGAATTAATGACAATGACGGTTTTAGATTTACGCAACCTATAAATGTGACATTTGGAAAGCAAAGATATATGTCTTGTGATTGACAGGGTGAAACAAATTGTCTTCTTTAAGTTTGACTATGACTACGCCTCCAAATGGGTTTCTTCTTGATTGGATAGGATTCTGAATGACTGTAAGGAAGTCAGCCTGAGTCACCTCGCATTATTAAATGCCCTGTGTAGGCTTCAAGCACGTAGCATTGTTGCTGCATTTCAATGGAGAAGACCCTCCCTAAGTGCATAGAATAGGATCGGATTTCTGAGTCATGGGAACCTTGCATTCTCTGACAAGAATTTATTAGATTTCTGACCTTGTACAGGTCATCTTCGACATCATCAGCATGATGACTTGCCATATGTTTAGTGTAAAGAGCTATCTTAGGTAGGAGGTGCCCTGAATTTGCAAATGTGTGGGCATAAGAATTTCCCGTTAGTCATCGGAGTTTCCCTGCTCAAATATGGTAGTAAGCTATCCTAAAATTTAGTATAAATGAGCAAACGTTTGCTTAACTTCACTCACACTCTCACTGACACTGCGACGTGCTGAAGTCCATGTGATACACCATACACATGTTAATAGTTAAGCGGAGTTGAGAAGATGTGATTCTCCGTTGTGAGACAAACCGGTAATTGTGTCTAGAACAGACAACTTAAAGAAGCCCAAGAATTGAGGTAAGTATTCCTTTATTGTCATAGGGAACGTTGGCAGGCAAAGCTGACATTTGAACATCGTAGTTGCTAAGAATTGTTATATATTCAACTCATGTTAAAATGTATTGTTGCCGATGGAATTTGCAATGTATGCTTTATAATTATTATTAATATTCTTAAAGATGCCTCTATGCTCAACTGAATGGGTTTTATAGGTCATTACATAGTTACTTGAAAGTGTAATGAGTATCTGTTTTATTACCAAGTTATCATACTTGAGTTTATAACGAGGACATTAATTATCCTTAATGCATTCTCCTAATGAGATTTTTGAATGTAACCTTCTATGTTTATTGAGTAAATTAGCATTATGTCATTGTAATATCCTTACCCATAAGAAGGGGAGATGATGATAGTAACTCCATTGTGCTACTGAATATCGATGTACTGAAGTTCATTTATTATTGTCATATTTGATGACCGAGTAATGAAGATAGTTAATTAGCAAGACGCTTTAAAAGGAGTTATTGATACTCATACAGCTGTTGACTCTACCTCAGAGTTGTGTGTTGACTCTACCCAAGAGTTGTGTTTTGACTCTACCCAAGAGCTGTGTGTTGACTCTACCCAGGAGTTATGTGTTGACTCTTCAGACGAGTTGTGAGTGACTGCACCCAAGAACTGGTTGATTGAGAAATCAGCTTGTTTGGTCATTTGTCAGTGGTAATCCCTAAGTCTGGAAGACAGGTTGGTTTTACCAGAAACTGATTAAGAAGAAACCTGCCTTGACGAGTAGGCCTATAACACCCTCATGACGTGGAAGACCTGCAGGTTGGATCCTGATTGGTTCCTGCATTTTGTTGGCATGTGTGTGTGCTGGCATCAGAGATAGACTAGCTGTGGCGGAAAGATCATCCTAAAGCAGTAGCGAGACTCATCCGGACAACAACGTCTAACAGCTAAGATTATTAAGCAATATCTTGAGCTAGATAGCTAGATCAGACTTTTTGTATTGTTTCACTTTTAACCTTGTGACTGATACATTATTTGTTTAGCAGATTTAGCCTACCTTATATCATATATACTCTATCAGACGAGTTCCTTGACTTTTTGTGAGTTGCAAGCGATTGTGAGAGTCTTGAATTCTTTCTTCGACAAAACAATGAAAATCTCACAGGACACTTGATCTAATTAATACTGCTTAATTACGGGTTGAGCCCATCCTGTGAAAATGATACTGAGAGTCGCCACATGAGTTGTGTCCTTCACAGTCCGCCTAAGATCCCGTTTTTTCATGTTCTCGAGAGGTGGGATGTTAGGCGGTCACTACTGTATTGCAGTTATTGGCTTTGACTGTGGACTGATTGCTATCTCTGAATTCCAGAGACAGCAAGTGGTTATGGAGCAATGGCTCTCAATGTGTTAAAAAACAGTGATCCCAGGTGTTATTAATTATTTCTACTATTAGTTTCAGATAAGTGGCCATCAAAGAGCATGTCATAACTTATTGACTGGCCACTGGCTCACTGGGAGTTGTCGAAATTACTGAAATGGTGGCTCAAAAAAGGCATGAATGAGTATCAATTCAAAAATGAAGGGAGCTGGATACAGCCCTGCATCCACCAATAAGGATTTGAGATTGAGTTTCTCAGGTGAATCTAGATCTAAATCGAAACTAAATGTAGACCTATAGTCGATTAGCCGATAGTCGGGCATTGACGATTCTCACTCGCTTCACCTATTACCAGAAGGTGTCCGACTATTGGCAAGTCACCTAAGGCGTCCGACTATTGGCTAGTTGACTCTCGATCTAGAGATCTATAAAAGATTGTCTTTGTTGTATACATGAAATTGTACAGTTTAAGTAGTACAGTAGTGACCACCTAACATCCCCCTTAAAAAGCTCCCACCCCTGTCGCCTAGGACCCCGCTTTTTGGAGACAGAGGTGTGACCAATTAGACGATTGTTTTTCGTCACGGTCAAAAGATTTATAGCTAGCCAACAGAGCACAAGTAAGTGTCAACTGGTCAACTTACCCGGTCTAGGTGTAACTGAAAGGCGCCGTCTGTGTCTGGTCGAAACAAAGAGACCAATGGGCAGTCATCGACTGTGCATGGGAATCTATAAATGGGCTTTTATTCTATGTTGCTGGAGTGCCACAATGTCAAGAGGTAGACCTTAAATTGGCATGTGCTTAATTTATGTCATAGGATTAGAGAACAATTTCAATTGAAATGTTGGGTAATCAGCTGCTTAAAAAGGAGTGGATTACTACAATGATATTTTAGATTTATGCAACCTATAAATTATAAACACGCCATTTGCAAAGCAAAGACATGTCTTGTGATTGACAGGGTAAAAACAAAAGATCTTCTCTAAGTTTGATTATCACCATGCCTCCATAGGGTTTTGATGCGGATTGGGTGTAATTCTGAATGACACTGAGAGCCGTATGAGTTATCTCCTTCGCCGCCCACCTAAGATCGCGGTCCACCTAAGATCCTGCTTTTTTATTTTCCCAAGGGGCGTGATGTTAGGCACTCCACGAATGAAAACTTCCCATCTGTTTACATGTGAACCAGATGTTGTTACTGTAACAGGTAAGTTCCCAGATTGGTGTAATACAGATGTACTTCTATTTACTAGTGATTACTTCTTTTTCTGCTTAATCCTTTCTTCAATTTTCGACCGCGATACTCATAAGCAGTAATCCATACTAACATCATCAATTGACATAATTTTAAAGGGCAGGCATGTTTAACTTCTTTAACATCAACCCCTTTACTATAAACTATAAACCCCTACTCTGATACAATA
>JAOWAY010035575.1:0-18866 GCA_028565895.1 Goniobranchus geometricus
AGTTGTCTTTGTCTGATTGTCTTTAGCAATGATCTTCCTACTCCTGCTTCTTCCAGTACTGCATTGTTTGTTTTCCTTTCTTTCCATGAGATTCTTAGCATCCTCCTCAGACACCACATTTACATAAATATTCTGTATAACGAAGAACAAGAACTCCTCAAAACCTGAGATAAACTAAAATCATAAGTTTAATCACAATCAATGGCCAATGTGAGCATCTTGCTAAAGAAATGACAGGCAAAACTTTCAAAAATAACCCCTATCAAAACGTCTGCATGAAATAAATATGAGTTTATAATTGAGTTGCTTCCCTTTGTTTCTTTCCCAAAACGAGGCTTTGCCGGCCGCTGGCAGGCTTTCAGCATGGGGTGACGCAGACAAAGACATTTTACTATAACGCTCTAATATAAGATTAGCCTTGCAGTCCAGGTGTTGATAGACAAAGAGACAGAGAGAGACCAGTGGCCGCGAAGGTCCGAGGATTGACCATCACAATGGGTTATTAACTCGCCCAATAGATATTTAAGTGGTGGCCAGCCTATACTGATGGTGTTATCATTATATATGCACAAAGTGCAGTTCTGAAAGGAGGTATCTACTTACCATGGTGCTTAGAATGACCGCGTAGAATGTTATATAGGACGGTGCTAGAAAAAAAAAAGCTAGGGGGTATCAAGGGTTGGGAAATGAAGAGGAGACGGGGAGGAGGGCGGGAGGGAAGAAAGGGGAAGTCAAAGTACTTTTGCCTGGGAAAAGAACATTGCCATTGAATTCAGGTCATCCTTTTGGGCTGTTTTGCCTATCAAAGGCGGCGCGTAAATCGTTTAGGTGTAAGTACTCACCCAACATGGGGTCATTCTTATTGAGATTTTTAAGAGCAGAATTAGTAAAACCGATGTCATTCATGAGCAATTCTTTTCACATTGCTTACTAGCGGTGAGTACACCCGAGGCAAAACTAAACGTGTTTTTGTGAATTTGACTGTGATTAAAAATCTATAAATGCCATAAAAAATAGTAAGAGTGTTGCATTTTAAATGTGTTTGAGGATAAGAATCACCATTTTTTCTTAATGCCACAGACACCAAGGATAAGCTTTGGCTCTATAGGCTTAGTGGCTTGGAAGTAATTGCAATTTATTATAAGAGAAAAAAAAATCTTAACCCATCATGGGCCTGAAAATGTCTGAGATAAAACTGTACATCTTTCTATGATGCTGAAAGATTTTCAGCAATGCAATTTCATATTTCTATTCAAGGTTATGGTCAGCAACATCCCATCAGTAAGAGCTTCACCGGAATTCATTAAAGCCCATTATTTACGAGGTTTGTAAAGCTGAAACTTCTTCTCATTTTATACAGCTTGAATAAAGGAATTCATTTGAGAAAGATTTGCAAGCTGTGCTCTAATTATGTCTTTAATATCAAAGTTTGGCTTCTATCACTTGTATTCAGGGTGAATTGATGCATTCCATGTCATTAAGATTCTTTTGGGAAAGTGTGTGGTTTTTGTTATGGTCTTTGTTGCTAGTAGTGTTGCATCAGTCAATAATTAGTGGGAGAAGAATGTCTCTGCTCTTGAGTGTTTGTGCACGATTGCCATACTTTTGTATTGCTGTAATTAGTAGATTAGGCCTACACTGCTTATAAGCTTTAAAGGACAAAAATAAACAGTGGTTTGTAGAGAAATCACAATAAGGACAGCTCCACTTGAGTTTCTCTTCAATCACTGTTTCTTTCTATCATGTATTGTTGCTACAAACTCAAGGCCTCTCTTTTTTATTGTATTTTTTCTTATACACAACATTTATATTGTCCCTTACATTTATGTTCAAAAAGGTCTTTTGTAGTATCTCCTTTCCTTTTTTTTATATTTTTATACCGTTTTTTGAGGCATGGTATTTGAATTTTTTTTTTTCTATTATTTTTTTAAAGCCATAAGAAAAAAAGTTATCTTTTATCTGTAAAGTTTTGCAGTACTACCACATGTTTATGGCTTGTTGTACAAACATTCTCTCACAGAATATGCAAGGTACATACATACCCAACTTGACAATCCAATATCATCCCTTCAACCTGATGTAGATTTTAGTCCTGACTATCTAGACAACTGGGTAAAACTGAAACCATTTGATTTTAAGGTAATTTGATTTTAAACGTTATATGTTTTGTCTCATTTTCATATTTTAGATAACCATTATCTTTTTATGTATTACGGTTTCAAGATATTGATGTCTTACAGTTCATTCCTCATACTATGTTATGTTCTTATATGGAGTGCATTTCTTTAGTCTCCTCATGTGGGCTACACCATTATAGGTCCTATTGGAACTCTTAGTAATACCACTTATTTGTCTGCACATACATTACATTCAATTTTTGTCACTGGTTGAATCATGTATTATGCAACGAATTTCGAAGAACTTTCTTTTTCTTAAAACAAAAGCGTAGATTTATTTCAATGTTTGAAATTCCTGATACAACAATGACGAAAAGCAATATGCTTAGTGCCCTTTATATTTCTCTATATGTTTGTTATTGTTACTCTTATGACTGATGTTGCAGTTTTTAATCTTTAACCTTTTATGTTGATAGTTGAATGTTGTATGTATTATCATCGTTATATCTTAATGTCTGTAATGTGGGTATTTACGGCATTTAGTTCTTAAAATGTCATTGTAAAGCGCCCAGAACATGAAAATATATAAGATGTTGGCACTTTAGAAAAGTAATTATTATTAGGCATCTTCACCTCACAATCTTTCAAGTCAAGAACAACATGATAAATCAACATCCCTGCTTTTTCTTTGTTTTTCACCTTATGTAATTTATATTACCGAAAGGTAGAATGGGAATTTGAAAAAGAAAGAAAGAAATTTATATTCGGTCACATTTCCATTATACTGGATGACTGGCAGGTTCCGTGGTGAGCCTGCCTTCGTTCTTTATTATTCTATCTATATTGTTTATCGGCCTTTTGCATTTTTTTGTATAGTCTAGCTAGATCTATCATCTAGAACTAAATGGAGAAAAGATCACACTCCAATCTTTCTGTATGAGGTTTAGCCAAAATGTGTTCTTTGGTTTGCTTCAGTAACATGTTTATCCTTAGTACTGTAGGACCTTTGTTATTGGGAACACAGGGAATCAGGAAACCTAGGAAGTCAGAATAAGGTGTTTTACTAGGCATACAATTAGGGCCTTTAGACCCTGTATGTACTTTGAGTACACCTAGACACTCTGTATAATGAATTATAAAAGAAATCTGATTCAAATAGCTAACTATGGTTTGAAATGTACAAAAAATAAAAAAAGAGGATCTTATCGAGGGATATGAAGTGAATATAGATAAAATTTTGTTTTCTTTTTTATTGGTAGTGATTTTCCAATCTGTTCAAAATGTTTGGCTTCATATGTATGACATTCCTTGCATTTGATGTTTTAGATTCACTCTCATACTTCTCCAGACAATCATGACAATTTTAAGGTTCCAAATGTTCTTATGACTTGTCTCGAAATATGTTGACCAAAGTTGAGTGTCTTCATTGAATAATAAGATTTTTTAAAGAACCTTTGTTTGTTTGTTTTTTCAATACTTTTCTGATCTATTAAGACTTAATTTTGCCTTTTTTTTTTCTCTGTCCACATCCAACAATGTCTTACAAATCTAAACAGAACTACAAAGAACAGCCAGGATTGCAGCCAAATATTGGGTAAGGAAGTGTTTTTGTTTTGTTTTCTTTTTCGTGGGATGGATGGTTGTAATTTGTTTTGTCTTTCTATATATCTGTCTATCTATCTTCCATGGGCATTAGTGGCTAAGAGATGATCACATCTCGAGTCAAGTTTCAAGAGGCATTCACCATGGTCAGTGCAAGCATACGTGCCTTGTGTGTTTGAGCCTTGCTGGTCCAGTCAGGCTCCTAACCGCAACTCATCAGGGTTGTGTCCTTAGGTAAGGCACTTAACTTCACTCACCTCACTTGACTTAAGTGTGATTGAGAACCTGGCCATTAAGACACTACTTGTCTGAAAAAAATTGTATTTGTGCCTAACAGGATGCAAGTCTTGTTCTAAATGTGCTGTTTTGCTGTTGGTCAGGGTCATTAAATGTCATTATAAAGTACCATTAGCATGCCTGTACTTTGGATGAGTGCTATATAAATGCCATCTGTCTCTCTATCTACATGTGACCTTCCATCTCAAAAGGCGCCTAAAGGCTCAAATTTTGAAAACTGAGTCATATGCACATCATGAAAGCATAGTATTTAAGGATGATATAGAAACAAAAATGACGATCATTGGTGAAAAAATAGGCAAGTTATAGCTGCTTCTTTGGGAGAAAGATGAAAACTTGCGTTTGAGAAAATTGTTTCCAAAGTTTGACAACATGTTTGCCTAGCAACCACATAGAACACATTTTTAGATTGAGCTGAAACTTGGCACAGTGGAAGGACCTAGTAATACAAAACTGTATGCGAACATTCAACCACATGCATTGAAAAATGAAAATGTCACTATCAAAAGAGTACATGTAGGAAATTTTGAAACTTTTGTCCAAAAAAGATTTAATAGAAATATGTTTTGACTATAGTATGATGCTTTTAAAATTATTTTCACAAAATGTGTGGGAGACTAGGAAACAAGCCCATCTCTTCCATCCTTGTTCCCAAGCAGAACACCCAATTGACATAGGCAGGACATCCGGCACAAAAGCCTTTGTCAAAACATTGTGTAGAGCCTGCTAACTGCTGTAGGGTGTTATGGCGACCCCTAGATGGGACCAGCCAACCAAAAAAGAAGACTTCAAAAAGAACAGAAAGGGGATATGGAGTAAGAGAAGAAATCATAGAGGGTTGGGGCTATGGATAGAAAGAAAGGATGGGGTAGTGCAAATTGGACAGGACTTGGGCGGTGGTATCAGAGAGAAGGGGGGAGAGGTGGTAGATAGGGGAGGAAGGGTGATTAAAGGGGGTGAGGGGGCAGACCACCAGATAGACTGCTGGATGGACTTATGAGCCTGAACGATAGGCAGGAGAGAAATTTGGAGACTGGGAGGGGGAAGAGGGAAAGAAAGGGGGAGGAGTAAGGAGTGAGCCAGACATGTAGAGAAGCAGATAGATAAACAGTAAAAACTAGGTGAGCAGTGGTAGCAAGGGACAGCCGGTTAAGGCACACAAAGGGTAGAGTAAATCTGTATACACTTTAAAGATGAGGGATAGGGTAAGTGGAAGAGACAGACATAAATACAGACGGATGAAACAAAGACGTGCAGTCATTTGAGCAGATATATGAAGGTCTTGATGTATTGCTGTCAACGTCATCATCGTAGGAGAGAGAGAAAGAGAGAGAGAGAGAGAGAGAGAGAGAGATGGGCAGATATCAATGTCTAGATCTATTATTGCTAGCTAGATAGATAGATCTAAAGTAAAGTTAGTCCCGTACCCAAGACTGAGTACAGGGGAATTAGGGGTAGAGCCCTAATTTTACTAGGCACACGGCATAATGTGGTAGTTCGCCATTGCTTTCCACACTGCCTTTACTTCCACCAAGTCTAGAAAGACTTAGCTACCCATATATATACTGCTGGGTGAACAGGGGGCCCTGAAAAAAAATCCACTGCCTGGCGCTGGGTTCGAACTCGGGCCACCTTGCATAGCAGTCAGCCGCTCTACCAACTGAGCTACCGGACCACAGATAGATCTAGAACTAGATTTATATCGCAAGGGTGGGGCTTGGAGGGATTTGATATCTATCTTGAATCTTTCATTGTTGAGAGGAGTGGAAATTGTTTAAATGTCTTTCAAATTCCTATGACGTTGATTTGAAATGTGAAGTCAAAAGACTGTTCAGTAAATTATGTAGTAGTAACAGTTCATAGATGAGGGCTTTTTTCAGCCATGGAACTATCAGAGTTGCATCCCTTAGGTGGTCATGTGATTACATGATTAAATCAGGTGCCTGGATTCTGCCATGGAAATGAAATTTGCATATAACTGTGTTCGTCAAGCTCGTGAAATGTTTTTTTTTCTCCTAAAATACTAACCAATCAAAAGACAGAAGTCTCGCTATTTTATCTATCTTCTTCTATAGCTTTATGTATATATCTTTATCAATCTATCTTTATTTATATAGGTATATATCCATTGCTCTTTAGCTGCTTTGTTGGAAAGGGGACATACTTGTGGCCAATTATAATTTCCTTGAGCTGTGGCAACCTAGTCTTTTTGAATGCCTATTTGAATTTGATTGCTGGGTTTTTATTCACAGGGATGTCTTCCCACCCATTGAAATTTCTTCTGCTGCCAAAACATTAATCTGCCAAGCTGAGTCTATTGGCAAGATGTCACAAGTTACTGTTGATGGCATTATTCCAAACAGAAGATTAAATTTGGCCATGGGTTTAGCATCACTTCATATGGCTCAATTTTTTGAGGTAGGTATGTCTTCTCATCACTCCTATCTTTGAGTCAATTTGTTCATGACTGAATGAAAGTACACTTGATCTTGTGCATAACATCACTCACGATTACAGAAAAGTGGCTGGTATGTACCTGTAGCTGCTATGAAGAATGGTCACTTTTGATGTAAGTTAGATAAAAATGAGCATTCACATGAGTTTATCCTAAATATGGACAAAAACACATAAGTAAAACATTTCCTTCAAGTTCCTAGCAGTTGTCAGTGTGCAAAATCAAGAGACGCAGCTGAAATGGTATGCCTATCTACTTGAAATTTCTAGCAATTGTCGGTGTGCAAAATCAAGAGATGCTACTAAAAAGGTATGCCTATCTACTGATTATCAGGCTAATTCAATTTTTAAGACAGCCTAGCAGGCCATCATTTCCTGTCATGCAATAAAGTGAAGCTCGTCAAAGTCATTTTATTTCACTACCTGGTAACACTGGCCATTAGAAGTCGCTGCCCTACTCTCAGCAACTCAGGCAATTGAGTTTGACCCAAGCACATATTTATGTAGTCACAGTAAGCTTTGCCCAGAAGTGTTAAGCCAGGAGTGTCTTGAAGTTGGCTATCTCATTTTACTTTCTGTTTCCTCTCATTATCGGTATGTGGCCTGTTCATAAATATCATCTTGTGAGGGGCAAAAACTATTGGTTAGTGCCATTACAGTTTGGAGATTTACAGACATATGTTTGCAGCAAGCTTTTTACCCAAAGGGGGTATTGTAGCTCAGTGATAGAGTGTTGGCCTGTGAACTCTCAGATAGCAGGTTTGAATCTTGCTACAGACTCTTGTGGCTTTTCCTTAAGCAAGAAAGTTTTCCCCTGTTGCTTCACTTGATTCAGTTGAAAATGGGTAAAGCTTGAGGCAAGCATCCTATACAAAGACTGTATAGTGTCTGCTATATACAGGTTATGGGGCTCTTTTGTCATGAAAATGACTGACTGTAGTCACTATGGACAGGATCATGGTATGAAAGGTGGAAAATATGGGGGAAAAAACCCACAATAGTGACTAGACACAAGTGATTGCATCAGCAGGTAATCTTTGGAGCAGAATCAACAGTACGAGGAACGCGTCATTTTTTCACAACTTGTATCAAACTAATTTATTCATAAATGAAGAAAGAAAATGATAAGTCATTGATTTGTCATAAGACTTCAATGCAAAAAAAAATTCAATATCACGACCAAATCCTTTCTCACCATGTACCAGAATGTAGGCAATCGACATGCACATCAGTTTGATTTTGTATTAAGTGTATACCATTATATTTCCATGTTTTTTACAGGCAAAGTGGAGGGCTTTGAAAAATTCCAAGACAAATTCAAATGGTAATTTTCACGAGTGTTTCTTTGTTATTGCCTTTTATATGTTTTTTTAGGAAAGAAATCATTATAATCACTTAATTTGTTTTCTCAGGAAAGAGAAATGATGAATGAAGGTCTTTGATGAAATATCAAAGTTCTGTATGTTATATATCTATTGACATTAATGTCTTTTTTTTTTAAATGAAATTCATATTAATGCAGAATTTTGAGGTGGATCTGTAATCTGAATGTTTGGTCAAGGGAAAAGTCAGAGACTCTATATCATTAGATACTTGTATAGATTTATTTTGAATTCACTCAGAACTTTCATGGTATGAACCCATCAGCACTGCATTTGTGACATTGCTGTTTTGACACCTTATTTCTATACCAAAATGCACATACCAAAGTACAATAGGGCAAAGTAGAATGATCAGAAATAAATCAACTCTTCAAATGTATGAAAATCCAACTTTCAATTGGGAGGATTTCACAGCTTTTTTCTGTTATCCCTCACTTTTTTGTTTACTTGTCACACAGAAAAAGTCATCCATAGCTGGAAAGAGCTTTTTACGATAGGAGTTTACTATAGAAGATCAGCTCATCTGGATCACCCTTATCTATGGGTGGAGATTTTGCCTGATTATGCAGGAAAAGATGGTTATCGGTCAGACATTCCTTTTGTCAGGTGAGTATAGCCACTATCATTTTAAAGAGTGTGGTTTTGTATTTGTTCAGTTCCAAAAATGTGCCCTTAGCAATAAAAGCAGGCAGAGTAGCAGACTGCTAAGGAATAAGAAATTTGAAGGATATTTGATTTGCTCAGATTCTTAAGAAATAAAGAAAAGCATGACAGAAAAATTTAAGTAGATTAAATGTGAAATCCGATATGAAGACTGATGATTATAAACTGCATATTTAAAGGAACTTAAGATATCAAAACTGCAGGTATTTAATTAGAATTCCAATAATTTTAGCAAGAGCATGTAATGTCATTTTGGTTTCTTCTTTATACTTTTTTCCTTTTTTTGTTTTTTTTGTTTTTGTTTATTTGATCAGATTCAATAAGAGGCATTTTTATTTCAGATGTCACTTCAAGCTGTAAAGTTTTTTTTGTTGTTGTGAAAATCATTTACTGAGAAAGATGGCATTGTTTTGTATCATGTTTGTAGTAACAAATTATCTTAAGAAACATCATTTTAAGTGTCTATTATTTCTTCAAGTGCAGCTTGAAGTCTGATCACAGACTTATCTGATGACTAACATATTTCTCGAGGCATCTCTAGTGACAATAATTTAAAAACATGAGCAATGTTTTTTTTTTTCTAATCTCCAGGGGATCTGTGATCAACAATAAAGTCATTCCTTATTATGAACTTGCATTCAAATTGACCAAAACTATGTTGGAACATTTCTCAGGGTAGGAAGTGAGAATCAGCCTTTTTAAAAACGGCCAAGAGAATTGCTGTTTTCATCATTGGGTGTTATGCTTTGGTTATAATTTTTTTTAATTAATAATTATAATCTATGAAAAAGAATGTTTTCTGTTAAGAAGTTGTTTATCACCTAAGTTTTTTATTTTTAGTTGAAAGACGTATGAGTTTTATATCCTATGTCCAGTTTGCACTCATCATGGTGGATATGGTCGTGTTATAAAGTCTTTGTACACATTTCAAATGGTCTTTATGTTGGTGTTTTTTGTATTTGTTTTTTGTTGTTTTTTGTTGTTTTCTTTTGGGGGGGGGGGTATATTTTTTGTCAAAGTGGACAAGTTTTGTATAGTCTTGTACATTTTTTTCCCCCTAAAGGGATGAGAGTTTGGACTCAAGCCTTAAGGAGGAGATTGCAAAGGCAAACAACTGTGAAGAACTGTTAAATGCTACAAGGGTGAGACGGAATTCATATAAATTCTTTACCTTTCTATGCAAGCATTATTATAAGAGTATGCATACCTCATGAAGCATTTAAATATTTAATAAACAATCCATC
Source organism: Goniobranchus geometricus (assembly GCA_028565895.1). Taxonomy (NCBI): domain Eukaryota; kingdom Metazoa; phylum Mollusca; class Gastropoda; order Nudibranchia; family Chromodorididae; genus Goniobranchus; species Goniobranchus geometricus. The sequence goes on from JAOWAY010035575.1 coordinate 9,760, forward strand.
ACAGTATTTCTGATGCTGTTGTTAAATACCCCAAAGATGACTGTTTTAGTTTAGCAAACTCCTTTTTTTTGCTGTTTTCAATTTGTTTGGTAAGCAGTTTTATTTCAGTTTTCTTCAATATATCATTTTTGTTGTAAAGAGCGATTTCTTTAATGCTATTATCATAACAATGTATAATTTTTGGAGGGATACTATCATAAGAAAGGAGCTCAAAGCACAATAAGTGTTGTTTCAGATAAGATACAGCAAAGAACTTTATTCATCTCTTTTAGGAAATTTTGTTCCCTGGTGTGTGTCCCTAAAATGCAAGCTTATAAGACCAACTGAAAGTTAAAAATAATTTTTTTTAATGTTATAGAAAAACCATCTTCAGTAAAGGAAAACATACTTCAAAATGATAAGGACTGCCCTTAAAAGGGTTGAAAATTTGTGTTCAAGTTGAAAAACTAAACTTTTGGCAGGGTCATTTTAGGATGAATGAAACAATTGGACTGCACTATTTAGGAATACCAAATTAGTATTCTTACTTTTACATAGTCAAATATAGAATAAACATTTTCGATTAACTGCAATGATATTTATTCTTCCTCGTAAAGATAAATGGACAATCTTTATATGAATATTTTCTGTTATGTCCATACTTTTGGCATTGAACAATCTTTATATGAATATTTCTGTTATATCTATATTTCCAGCATCGTCAAATCAATCCACATGGATTTCTTGTTTCTACTCAAGTGCCATCTTTAATGCGCCTTAATGAGGATTATCGTTTGGATGGAGGTGTCCTCATGTTAACATATGATTTGTAAGTATGCATTTTGATATCTCAAAAAGGTGTCAGATTTTTTTGATGAAATTTTATCTTATGGATTCTGTTTGGTCTCTTGTGTAGGAACATCACTGTGGTTAGAAGAAGAGTTGACTTCTGAGGATGGGTTTTCATGTTTTATTTTCAGACCTCTTAAAGATTTTCAGATGAAAGGAAATTTCAAATAAACCCAGGAAAATGTAGTTACATAAGGGAGGTTTAAGTGATTTAAGTAAAAAAAAAATAAATAAAAATAATAATAATAATAGTACATTACAACCAAACAAATATAGAGATCAATTTCATTATATTTTTGTTGTTGGGTTTGTTTTGGGTTTTTTAGGCAATTCCCAAAGACTTGACCCATTAAAAAAAACTAGTCTTGGCATGGAAGGCATGATGGAGGGTTAATGAAGAAGAGGGTGATCTTGAGGAAAATGGTCCAAAGATGTAACTGAGTATGGCAGAAAAGCACAAGACAGAGACATGTTTTGATCACAGTGTGGGAGGCAAGGTCGACAAGAGATATGTCGTCAGAGAGAGATTAGTATACACTGACCATAGGATTAATATAATGAAGGATTTCATTATTTAATTGGATTTGAAGAGTCATCATAAAATGTGATAATAATAATTTTACTCACTTATATATAGGCCTACCTTTTTCTTGGCAAATTCTAAAATACCACTTTTATGCAAGAGTCTAAATCATTTGCCCGAATATATAAATTATGTGTCACTTAAGGAAAGGCATGGCAGGAGACAACCATATAATATTTCAGACCTAATTCTTTCTTCAGATTCAAAAAAACTTAATATAAAATCAAGTTAAAACAAAAGACTTAACTTAATTTTGTCTGTCTAGCACAGCAAATGTAATGGAATTAAGGAATTGATTTAAGCGGTAAGTCATGGCAACTGCTTTAAGAACTAAAAGTAGCTTAATCTTAAAGTAAGATGAAGATGAAAGGAAAGTAAATGGTGAATCAGGATTACACTAAACAAAAGAATGAAAGAAAAAAATAATAGAAAAAGACAGGTGAAAAGTAAGACAGATTCAACTATATGTAGATAGGAGATCGATGGTGAGCAGATAGGGAAAGAGAGACAGAGAGATAGAGTGTATCTGTATATAAATACTTTTAAGAAGAGTATGTGAAAATGAAACCAAGAGATAAATATGGGGCAGAGCAGGAAGAGACACATGTAGAGAGTCAATGCATTGTGTGCTGACCAACCTTTGACCAAGAGACTAGGCTACATCGGTGCAATTGTTAGCTGAAGATTTTAGATGAGCACATGAAGGGCAGAAATTTGACATGAAATCTGAGAGAATGAGAGAATACCTGGAAATGGAACACTTCGGAGATCTGTTCCTCTGAAATTTATGAGAAGAGATGAATGTTGATCCTTCAATAGTTAATGAGATGATGGTTTTATTTAATGTACATTGAGAAAAGGGGTAAATTAGTGAAAGGGAATTGAGCACACAAGATAGTGAAAGGTTTTGATATCTTGTCTTCTGTTGTTCCTTTAGGTGTGACTTTGACCTTGCATAGCATCTACCAACCTTGTCATTCGCTATGAGTATGAGAATGGGTTATTTTTGCATGCTTATTGAGATCTTGTAATAGTTGAATGAGGATACATATCAATTTTTTGGTCATAAATTAATGAATAAAGCAAAGCCATTAGAAAAAGAAAGTTTTGTTGTTATTTTTTTTATTTACTTACCCTTTTTAATTGATTTAGACCAAGTTTAGATTCCTTGCTAAGCGAGTTAACTGCTTGGGAAGTTTTGAATTTAAATGGATATGGCCTGAATATGCTCTAATTAGATATGTGTTGATGATCTATAAAATGTATTGCTGACATTTAATCTTTTTTCATCCTTATAGGTCCTCTAAAACAGTGTTTTCTTTAAACATAGCTAACACACCTGACAGAACAGCATCATATTCATCAGAAATGGATCACCTTGTCAACTTGTTGCAAGAAGAGATTCGGAAAATGGGGTCTAACAGAACTTTTGTGAGTCAGTTCTCCTAATGCTTCTAAAGCCTTGTTGGTTTTGTTTTTATTTTCTTCTATTGTAATTTTGATATGTAAGCCTGTGTATCATCATTATCATGAAAGTGGCCTGCCTCCAGTTTTGGACGTTGCCGCATTTAACATCCACGCTGAAGGTCTACTTGAGTCTGGGCAACTATCTCCACCTTTGTGTTTTGTCTTTATTATTGATCCTAAATGTCACCTGCCCTTCTTTATACTCTTGCTTTCAAGCTTGGCCTTCACTATGTGTTTTTCTAGTGGTGCATGACTTTTAAGATATCCAAATGATTAAGCTGCTCCATTTTAATGTTATTACAAACCAGTGTTGTGTGTATGTAGCTCTTTGTGGGTAAAGGATTGATAATGATACATAAGCAGTTGAACCATAGTTCGTAGGAGCAAGGACTATGTTTATGATTTATTTAGCTAATTTTTTTTTCCTTGCTTAAACCTTTGCCTGCTGGATCAACCACTCTCACCTGCTATCAATAGCTCCCTGATTTACTTGCTGTCACTCTCTCGTAGTATTTGCTAATGGTCATAGTTATGGAAACGTCTCCAGGATAACACGTTTTTTTTTAATGAAGACTATGAATTAGAGGATGGTGGAAGTGGGTGAAAATAGTCCTGATGGCGGGTTGTGAAAGGCATGATGAGAGGTTTAACATGACTATAGATCTAGCTGTGAGAGCTAGTTGTAACAACTGTATAAGGTGATTGTTGGTCCTTTATAGAGGAAACTGGACTCCAGCACACTTTTGAACCAAGTTTTAAGCCAAGTAAATATTTAACTTGTTTATTTCCTTACATTAAAGACATTTCTAATGTTGTCACTTGAAAACTGAATTTTTAATCTATTTTAGGAACTCCTGGTCCCTTTTCTGTAAAGTTATTCCCTTCTTGCATGGACACACAAAATGAGTTAATCAAACTGTTCATGGGGTAAAGGGATAATGCATAATTCTTTTTTGATGCTTTGCTTGAAGTATTGTGTAGAAATATGACAGAATCTAAACAACAGCATGAGTTTAAATTGTCTAGAGATTAACAATTATTTTGTGATATTTCTTTTTTCTCCCCTCAGGATGCTGATGCCATGATTACACATATCCTGTCCATTGCTTACTATTTCTTCAATTTAGTACCTCTGTCAAGAGGATCAAGGTGAAGCATTGATTTTTACTTCAAAAGGGATTTAAAGCAGAAGAAATTTTGAATAGTTTTAGGAATACTTTTTAATGGCTGGATAGCATTACACACAAAACTTTTTTTTTCTGTTAAGGCAAATATTTTTATTTTACTCTAGAAATACTTGTCACATTGACTGGATGTGTAATCCATTTTTCACCGGTCAGCTCCTGAGGTATTGTTAAAAACATTGACAGTATGCTTGTTCAGAGGAGGACAGCATCACATGGGTGCTCAATTATTAAGTGGATATCCATGGTGAAAGGTTAAAAATATCATATTGCAAATGTATTGGGCTGTTCTTTGAGTTAAATTAATTGCCACTTCCAAATCAATTTCCATAAAAGGTTAAAAAAAATCCATTTAAAACGCTGCACAAAGTTAATCTTCCTGTCTTATGAAATATCATTAAACAGCCGGCCTTCTCAGATTACAGACTTTGCACGGCTTAAATTTAATGTAAGTGGGCTTCACTTATGTCAACAGCTGTGCTTATAATTTGATGACAAGAATACACCCCTCTGGTAATAAAAACAGGATGTGAAGGTGGGTAAGGATGGCAAAGGTCGTCCCAGCCTTTGAAAACCTCCACAAGGTTTAATCATCCAATTTAATTTCATCAAGAACATAGCACAAAATTTCCAGCTCCTGTGTCTTGGTCAATATTGGAGTAGGCAGCAGAAAGTTGGAAGAAGATAGGAAGAAAAGTGGATGCTTTCAAGAACAAATGCCTGATAGGAATTATGGCCATCAAATGGAAGGAATTCAAAAACATGAACGAAATTAAAGAGCTATCAGGACTATCACCGCTGACGTCGGTAATCAGGAGAATGGAGATGAATGTAAGTGGGCCATGTTTGTAGAAGAGGCCATGCCAGAATCAAAACAGGCCTTAGTCAGGGAGAAAGAAGGCAAAAGAAAGAGAGGTAACTACATGAAGCACTCAAAAGTATCTTCATAGGAGAGTATAGGGCTATTGGATTAGAGCTGGCTGGTGATTGAACATTGAGGCCTTATGTGACGTCTGATAACACTGGAAAGATATAAGATGTAAGAGGGTTTGAGTGTTCAATCATATTGAAGTTGGACAATAAATTTGGAGGTCCAATAAGCCAGTTAAAAATGTGCTAGCTGGAAAATATGAAAAGTAGGCTGAAAAGATGCAGCCTTGGAAAATTGATTCTGTAAACTGTAAAATAGTCGACCTGCTATGATGACCACAAATGGAATGTGCCAAATGAAGATAAATAAAACAAATATAAAGGGAGATGTATCAAGCCCATTCAAATCAATGAAACATGGTCGCTGGATAATACAGCTTTGAAATATACTTATGCACTATGGTAATAAAATTAATTCCTTTAGGTTCTTATATGTGATGCCTTTTTTTAGTATTACTTTGCACAGTTCCCTGATGTTCAAAATATAAATACTGGTAACATTCTGAAACCTAGAGATTGCCCAAAATTATACTTGAGTCGTACTGGTCCCTGTATTTTCATGTTTGTACTTAAAGATTTAAAGGCATATCTTCATGATATAGTAATTTGCGTAAGGCTTCTCTATCAATTATTAGCTAGCCATAATGACAAAACTTTTACTTCTTTCTTATATTTTATTAATGCACTATGGAATGTTTTTTGCTGTTGTTTTTTTTCCTCCAGTGCCGTTGCATACTCTGTTGTTTTAGGACTTCTATTGTCTGTGGGAAGACAGATTACCGGTAGAATTCCCCATGGAAGGGTAAGACCTGCTTGTTGGTAAACTTTCTAAATGCAGCATTAATCATGTATGTGTTGTACAACTCATATGGTAGCGTTTTGATTGTATTACTTATATCGTCAGATATTTGACACAGTGAAAAGTAAAGGACCTGATTTTCCTAGCACTATCTTTCAGCTAGACGTAATATTTCATATAACATAATCAAACATGTACTACCAGTTAAATGCAATGCTTGTTAAAGATGACCAGAAGTTCACATTACTTTTAATGGAAGGTCTTCCAGTGGTGTTTAAACATTTTCTATTAAACGTATCCATAATGCACAACCACTTCAATATTGCATTTGAATTCTTTTCCTTTTTTTTTATCAATCACAGCTTCTCGACATGGAAGCCATGTTATCTGGTGCCCCAGATGCTTTTGTTTTAGTTGCCAAAAACTGGATGCTTATCAAAAAGTAACAGCTCTATTTTACTTTTTACTGCTTACAAAGTTTCAATTCAATAGTTTTGTTTTAAATATAGGGTGACACAGAAAAATCCGACCTGACATTTATTTGAGAAGTAAATATATCAGTTATTACCATACTTTACATGAGTATGGAATATAAAGATGTTACACAATATGCAAAGTTTCTAGAAAATTGTATATCTTGTTAACAAAATTGCCAAACTGAAAAATGAATATGGAAACATCGCAGCATTATTCTTTTTTTTTATTATTAAGAACAGTGAGAAAGTGCTGACAGTGGCCGGAATGAAATAATATCATCCAAAACGCTAGAATTCTTTGTTGGAAGTCCCCAGTTACTCTTTCAACTGTGTCTTATTCAATTTAAGTAATCTCTTGAGAGATGCTATTTTTCAATTCTTGCAATGCTTTTTGGCCTTTACCTGAACCTTGCACGGTGGCTAATGATTCAGTCGCCAAATTTCTGCTGCACACCATTCTCTTTGAAATTATTCTACAACACTGAAATTGGCACATCTTCGCAACTCCTTACCCTTCTTCACATGGTGATGTCTTCTGTAAAATAAATTTAATGCCCTTATTTTCTTGCAAAAATGCCGGGTTTGGATTTGTCTGTGTCACCCACTGTAGGAGAGAGGATATGAGTCTGACCGTATATTTTAAAATAAGTCTCAATTCCCACATTAGTATTTATTTCATATCAGCTTAAAGTTCATTAACTAAAGTTTCCACATTAGTATTTATTTGATATCAGCTTAAAGTTTGTTAGCTAAAGAAGGTTTCTCTCTCTTTTTTTTTTCGTTGAAATAAAACTGAAGAGAAAAAAAACTGATTTATTTCATTACTTCTGTAAAATTTACTCTGATTGAAATGAAAAGTCAGCACTAAAATCATTTTGGATACATTTATCACTTCAGGAATCCGGTGCCTGTTTCAAGCCTTCCCAAAGTTTGGGAAGTTTTTCCAACAGTGCGCAGTGTTCTAGAAGTTTTAGCTCTCAACAATACCTTCTGCAAGTGAACAAGAATTGTAAGTTGATGTTTTCATTGCTCTGTGCACAGCAAATGGCAAAACTTCTAGATATTGGACTATTTCAAATCATTTACTGGATATGTTTCTGGATTAAGTGGTTTTCGTGAATACATTAATATAGTGCGTATTGTTTTGAATTAGCATTGCATTTTTATTTAGAGAAAAATAATTTAAAATTTTATGGGCTCTTAGTATAGAAGCTAGTGAATGCAATGAACATTTTTTCTGGGTTGATCAAATGATGCTGACGAGTATTGTGGGGAAACATTTTTTAAAATGAATATAAATGAACATTTTAAATGGTACTGATTTGTCTCATTCTCTGTTACTTATGCTCATCTTTTTATCTCTCTCTCTCTCTCTTTTTTTTTTTTTTTTTTTTGAAATATTTGAGGGCAAGAAAGACTACATATATGCTATGACCCCTGAATATTTTGATCCAAAAAAAACCAATGTTTTTGTTAACAGGGTTATTCTATCAAAGAAGGTAGTTTTATTATAAGAAGAGCAATCACCTATGCCTCCCTCTATCTTTCGGACACAGGAAAGTAGGAAAGTAAGACATTGTGTATGGAAAGTAAGAAATTGTATAAGGAAAGTAAGATATCAGGTTGTGTGTTTGAGGAGGTCAAGTGAAAATTTGATCTGTCAAATTCAAAAACATTGTAAGCCTGTAGTTTTTGTGTAAGACAATTTTTAAATTCCAAAATTCAGCAATCATGTCACATTTTGAGTGCATAAAGTTATGCTGATCGCAAGAAAGTTTAGTACTTGTTAACCCTTCTCTGCCTAAGGCCTCCATCCATCCTACATTTTCACTTTCTTAGTTAATATAAGAAAAGAAATAAAGGAGAACAAGTTTACTTGTGCAAACTTCCCAACAGTGCTAATACATAAGACTAATCAATGAAGACTGCAAAAATATAATACAGTTGGATCTCTGCTATTGGGACCTCGGGGAACTGGGAAACACAGGAAATTAGGTTAAAATTCCAGGGACAAAGGCTCAGCAAACCAGGACAATTTTGCCAATTGTTTTCTTGATTTCAAAGAAATTTTAAGTGTAGTTTTTCAACTTTTCGCCATAATATCTCACATTACCCATGAATGAGACAGATTGGTATTATGATACAATGAAAAGAACAAAGAGAATTGTCCTGACAGTGACAAATCAAGAAAGTGCTATAGCAATACCTAGACTGAGTCAACAAATCTTTGCAATGACTGATAGTCAGCTTGTTTCATGGAGCAATGGGACAAACTAAGAGAATGAGCTCCACAAAGATGTCTCAAATGGAGAATAAGCCTGCGTAATGAAGTCTATTGCTATCAACCCTGTGATTGACAGGCTGGCTTCAACCAGTCTGACACCTGAATATTCATGACCAACACTTGCAGGGTTGCTAAGTAAGCCAAGTATTCCTAGCCAGAGGTTGAAATGAATGTTAGATGTGAAGTTACAGAGTTATTCACCCGCAACTGTCTGATTAAAGACATCTGTCCATTGGCTTGCATGCGGTGATGACACTTCACTCAGTGTGAGCTTCTCCATAGGAAATCAGGAAACACGGGACATCAGGACAATTTTTCAATCTCCCAGAGGTGTCCAAATATCAGAGGTCCTACAGTATTACTGAAACTTAAGACTTCATTTGCAAACCATTTTTTTTGACCGCCAAAAGCTATGTCAGTAAGTCTGCCAACCTTAAATCTCAGATGGGTACTTAAAATGTTTGCAGAAATTTCAGTTTAAGGTCATCGCCTTTCCCCCTTCCCACCATACAAATACACAAATATACTCTGTCTGTCTGTCTGTCTGTCTGTCTGT
>JAOWAY010035576.1:0-12102 GCA_028565895.1 Goniobranchus geometricus
ACTACTACTACTACTACTACTACTACTACTACTACTACTACTACTACTACTACTACTACTACTACTACTACCACCAATAATAATAATAGTATTGAAGATAATTTATTGTTCGCACAATCTCTTATAACATGAAGCCCTAGGAGCTGACACATCATTGACAATGTTATATCATAGATCCAGGTATATTCATATAATATGCATAATGTGCTAACAATATTATTATGAGAGAATGTCATATTCACTGATAATTAACATATCATAATAGTGAATGTCATTAATTCGTGTACAAATGTGCAGATACATAGAAAATAAAATGTATTTTGAGTAAAAAATATACATATATACAAATCAAATACACACAATCATGTAGAAATCCATACTCATCTATACCATACGTTCCTATCAAGACACTCAAGCACATTGACAAGTTCAGCTGTAGTGCAGAGCATGGGTGGGCATGAGTGGCTAAGTGAGATTACAAATGAATTTTGAGTCGAGACTCAAAAGTCATTCACCATGATCAGTTCAAGTGTGCATGATCATATGGGGTTCGAGCCTTACTGTCGTAGTCAAGCTCATAATCACAAGTCATTGGGTAAGGCACTGTATTTGACTTATCTCCCTTGACTCAGGTGTAAATGAGTACCTTGCCTTAAAGGGAGTGCTGTCCTTGGCCGGAAAAAAATGAATTTGCGCCTAACAGGCTGCAAGTCTTGTTTTATATATATGGTCTGTGTCGCTGTCAGTCAGGGGAGTAAAATGTCCTTGCTAAGTGCTATGAGCATGTTTCAAGCATGCTGCAAGTAATATATATAACTGTACAATTTCTCTTCCCTATGACATGCACTTTCTTGGAAAAACCTTTGAGCTACACTGCTTTTTCTCAACAAAATTTTCAGTTTTCGAAATACTTTGGTCCAGACCTGAAAATAAGCTGGTAGGTATGTTATGGGCCGCTGAGCCTGGTTTGTATCCCTAGACAACCTTCGTTTTTCGTGTCCAATCGGATTGTTCTTTAAACTTATGAGATTCTCGTATGGTCTCGTTCTGGACACTAAATAGCGGCTTCTGGGCCACGCTTTTCACACTTTTCGCTACTCTGTGCTCATGTCGACAATAGTCTGACTGGCCTTGTGTGACTGGATTCCCCTTTGGTCGGAAGATGTGCATCTGATCGTGAATTCGAGGATGAGTGTTTGAGTTTCCTTGGAATCAAGTTTGTATTTAGTGTTTAAGAATGAATGTCTCCATTGTGTGCTCGTGAATATAATAATATTGAGATCTAGTCCTATGTTATAATCATTTGCTTATTTGAGATAAACTGGTTGTTGTCATAATTAAATGTATAAAAGTAAAGTAAAGTCTTATCTCTTTATTAGTAATGTTGTTCTGTGTGGATGCATTATAACATCATATCACGAACACCATACACAATCCACCAACAAAACATAACAGGGACGCCTACTGTCTCCTTTCCTTTTAACTCTAGCCATTAACTGGGCCATGATAAATTGACGACATTGCCCTCTGGTCACACACACATAAACAATTGCAGGCAAAAACACACAAATTGGACTGCATAGCAAAGAGCATTGGGCTAAAAATCCATCCTGGCACACGAATATCATGAAAATCAATGGCAAATCAATGGTTTTTAGGGAACACGCCATTGGAAGAAGTCAAAGCTTTGACCTATAAGGAAAGTGCACTAGATCTAAATGGTGATACAGGATGCTAATATAAGAGCAAAAGCGGGAAAGAATGGCATTACAACTACAGATAGTTTGGAAAACGAACAGCATCTCCTTTGCCATAAAAATTACAATTTATAACTCAAAAGTGAAGTCCATTCTACCGTATTCCATCGTTCAGAGACATGGAAAGCAACAAAAAGTGCAGTTTCAAAGCTCCAAACATTCATCAATATATGTTTAAGAAGAATCATGAAGAGTAAATGAAAAAGTAAGATTCAAATCAAAGAAATGCGGGAACGTTGCCAGCAGGAAACAATGGGAGTGACCTAAGGGAGGAGATATGGAGGTGGATATGACATTCTCTGAGGGAAGATGCAGCCAGTACCACCAGGCAGGCCTTGCAGTGGAACCCCAAAGGTTGTCGCCACAGAAAGAGGCCACTAGAGACCTCGAGAAGAGGTGTAGAAAGAGCCATGAGGAAGAATGGCCACACTTGAAAACAGCTGGAAAGTATCTCAAAAGACAGAAGTGAGTGGAGGTCTCTGATGTGTGGCCAATAGCCTGCCATGGGTGGCAAGCTTTGATTGATTGAGGTCTTGATCTATGTTGAACATCCAAACACTGGAAACAATGAATGTAAAAATACAAGAAGTCCTTGATCTCTGAAGCCAATGAAAGAAAAAGCATGTTAGCCAGGACTCATTGTCTTTAGAAACAATGTCACAAGTGGCCTTGTACGAAGCTAGAATAGGACTGAAGTAGTGGTTTCGGATGGCACAAAAAAAAAAAAACAACCAAAAAACACATGCATACGAAAAGGGTGAAAGATAGATATTGCATCAATCTGATTCCTGAAGCCAACGAAAGGAAAAGCATACTAATCAGGACTGACTGTCTTTAGAAACACTGTGTCATAGGTGACCTTGTACAAGGCTAGAATAGGACTCAGGGTGCACATGCGTTGGAAAAAAAGTGAAAGATGCATATTGCATCTCTCTGATACTTATCTGCGGATTTACCATGCTTTTGCCTATACAAATATGCATCTGCGTACAGATTGGCAAGTCTGTTTTTCAAAGGGCAACTCTTAGAATGAGTTTCAATGGATGCAATGTTTTCAATTGCTTGTAAGTTGTCCTCTTTTGAGAAATAATTTAATAGATTTCTTATGATATTTTGAAACGAAATGAACTTGATATTCATTGTAATCAAAGGCTCTTGATTTCAAATTATAAAATGAAAGAATACTTAAGCAACGTCGCTGCCAAAAATAATATGAGATAAACTGTTTATCAAAATCATGACATGAATATTTCCTTTTCACAACTGTGTTCATTGTGCAGAAAGTGTGGGATAAGTGAATTTTGCGACAGTACTGGCGCCTTGACAATACGCCATCTATGAACACGGTCCTCCTTATTGTACAATTTTTCCAGACAACAGAATTTTTCTATATATAAATTGGTCCCTTAACAAGACTCACCAGTCTGGCTAACAACATGATTTTGACCAGAAACTTTACTTTCTAATTTGACAAAATTGATTTCATTTTCTCATAGACCTCCCACTTAATGCATAACGATTTTTGTTTTCTGATTAAGCTGTACATTAAGCTTTTATTACTTTTATTAGGCGTTAATAGAGATGTGCATGTACTTGACAGACTGATAGGTGTCTTTCTGCCCACATGGACAACGCAAGCAATGATCACTGTCAAGCTGGGTAGACTGTTAAATGTTACCAAAAGACACGGCTCTACCCGCCACGGACCTGACAGACGGAAAGGCTCCTTTCTATCCATCTGGGCAAAACAATGATCACTGTCCAGCTGGGGAGGCCATCTACAGATGACATGGCTCTACTCGCCAGACAGCAAGGCACAGAGATACAGCAACAGGGAAAACAATGAGTTTACATCGATGCATGTCCTAAGTCTTTTATCGCCCACTAAATGTTACGAAACTGCTGAGTCCATTAAATCACTGAAATGCATCTCACAAAGGTGGTGACGGTGAATTAAGAGACTTTCCTTGATTTGTAATGTTTCCTCAGTTTTGAGTGACTGAGCTTTGGCTCCACCCCTTCACCCACAAAGCTACACATCTTTGTTTAGCAGGTGGGGATTTATTGCGTTATTGACAGGCTTGGTAAGAAATAAGTTCATTAGATTTGATCATGTGTACAGCCCTTTGTTCAAGATTCAAGATGCCTTTATTCACCCCTTTCGGGAATTCATTCTGGGTACAAGCTTATATAAGATGATATAATATGATATAATATAATATGATACATGATACATAAATGAGAACATATACATAAATGAGAACATATAATATAGAATATAAGAGAGGACTTCCCAACTGTAAAGTCAAAACAAATGTATTAAACAAGAGGTCATTTGTGAAAGAGCTCAGCCTGGAGATGCCTAATGGAAGATGGGACAAAAGAAGTTAGGCTGCACTTAATCAGTTCTTCAATGAAAGAGGGGGACTCTCGAGAAAGTATATAGATTATGTCCCTCGTAGTCCATCTACGGTCTGTCTAATAACAAGATATTTCAATCTCCACAAAAATTTACCTTAATACTTTTTCTTGGATACTTTAGACGCTATGAAGGCCAAAGAAAACTCCTAAAATATATGCCTATGACAGCTTGCCATCTTTTATATTGCCGCCATGCCCATAGCCCTAAGTCATCTGCTTTCTGTCCTTGGGTAAGGCGCTTTACTTCATTTATCTCTTTCAACTCAGATGTAAATGAATATTTGGCAACAGGCACAGGAAGATTTTGCTAGATTAGTAGTATGATGTGCTTAAAAGGCAGTCTCACTGTATGCTCACCAAGGGAATTAAGAAAGTATAAGAGTGAAATGGCCTGTAGAGTCTGTGTGGGCTATACATTTGTGATGGAATACAGACTGTTAAGAATGTAGAGTCTGCAGAAGCTGTATTTGTGCTGAGATACAGACTTTTAACAAATGTGGAACCTGTAGAGGCTGTATTTGTAATGGCACACAGGCTGCTAACAATGTAGAGTCTGTGTTTGTGCTAGGATACAGACTGTTAACGATGTAGAGTCTGTATTTGAGCCGGGATACAGACTGTTAACATGTAGAGTCTGTAGAGGCTCTATTTGAGCCGGGATACAGACTGTTAACAATGTAGAGTCTGTAGAGGCTGCATTTGAGCCATAATACAGACTGTTAACAATGTACATGCTGCAGAGGCTGTATTTGAGCCATAATACAGGCTGTTAACAATGTCGAGTCCGTTGAGGCTGTATTTGAGCCATAATACAGACTGTTAACAAAGTAGAGTCTGCAGAGGCTGTATTTGAGCCATAATACAGACTGCTAACAATGTAGAGTCCGTTGAGGCTGCATTTGAGACATAATACAGACTGTTAACAATGTAGAATCTGTAGAGGCTCTATTTAAGCCGGGATACAGACTGTTTATTGTTAACAATGTAGAGTCTGTTGAGGCTGCATTTGAGCCATAATACAGACTGTTAACAATGTAGAATCTGTAGAGGCTCTATTTAAGCCAGGATACAGACTGTTTATTGTTAACAATGTAGAGTTCGTTGAGGCTGTATTTGAGCCATAATAAAGACTGTTAACAATGTAGAGTCTGTAGAGTCTAAATTTGAGCCATAATACAGACTGTTAACAATGTAGAGTCTGAAGAGGCTGTATTTGAGCCGGGATACAGACTGTCAAAAATGTAGAGTCTGTAGAGGCTGTAATGAGCCAGGATACAAACTGTTAACAATGAAGAGTGTGTAGAGGCTGCATTTGAGCCAGGATACAGACTGTTAACAATGTAGAGTGTGTAGATGCTGTACTCGTGATGGGATACAGACTGATAACAATGTAGAGTGCATAGAGGCTGTATTTGTGCTCACATAGAGACTGTGTACCTCCCCTTTATATTTGTGTTTGTTAATGGAGAAGTTATGACTATAATCCTGCCACAACCTGAATCTTCTTGCAAGCCCTCCCTACAAATGAAAAAACCCAACAACAAAAAAAACAACACATTTTTCAACTCGAGCTAAAGCAAGATAACTGTCAGAAAAGCTCAATGCAATACCTTGATGCTATTGAGGTTATCGACAGCTAGCACTGTGCTGCGTTGATCTTCATAACATAAAAATGCAAAGCCTTTGGACTTGCCAGTCTTGTGATCACGTACTAAATTCATATTCACCACCTCACCATATCTGAAAACATGAAAAATGGGACATTAATTTGAGCACTGCATAAAATATATGAACAGGAGACGAAAAAGATCTCAATGAAATCTCTTCCACATTCAAAATATTTGGTTTTGGTAAATCATTGTTCATTCAATTGACTGAGAATCTAGAAAATATCAAATTAACATTTATAGGTTTTTGTTTTAAATTTATAAGGAGGAGAAGTTAATTAATCAATAATTCAAAATACAGAACCAAACACTCAAAGACAACTATGACGCGATACAAAGTGTTTAAACAAAGAAGGGCAAGGACACAAGAGATATCTCTATATTTCAAAATTGAAATAAAATAAAAATGACATAAAATACCATACATGTAAATTGCCAATATTCATTCACAACTCCAATGGTACATCTGTCCTTGTAAATGCTACAGAAAGTAGTAAGAGAACAACTAAGGGAATTCACTGGAAAACAGATGCATTTGAGAATAAGGCTCTGAGAAAAATCTTATCCAAAAGGATGGATGAATTTAGGATTACAGAAAAAATAAGGAAGCAATCGGTCAGACACCAGTGCCAAATTGTTTAAGAGGTGGAGATGGATGGAAACATGTTGGGCATGTCGGCAGGAGAGACAATATAAGAATCACAAAACAAGCTCTAGAATACCAGGAAAGAGAAAGAGAGCTCATCCAAAGAATACACTTGAAAGAACCATCATGCAGAAGGCCAAAGCAATGGGAATGACCACGATGAAAGCAGTGATGACAGCAGCACAGGTCAGTGATGGCTGGCGATTGAATTCTGAGGCCATTTGGACACCAAGCATCGTTGGAAAGTTGTAAGAATGTAAGCACTGTCTTAACGGCGAGGTACTTATTCACCCCTGAATCAAGTGAGTTAAGTTGAAGCAAAGTGTCTTACCTAAGGACACAACGCCGTTGACTTGCAGTTATGAGCCTGACCGCACCGAAGCGGGGCTTGAACCCATATGCTCACGCACATATTGTACTGACCATGGCGATCAGCATTGAGCCATTTAGTCCTATGTCTTTGAAATCTCTCTCTTGCGTGCTTATCCATGTTGTCTTTGGGCGCCCAAGGGAGCTCTTGCTGTTAGGTCTCCATTTCAAGGCACTCATGGAGAAATGTACCTTATTCATCCGTTAAACATGTCCAAACCACCTCAATCTTCTGTCCTGTATTGTTTTTGTCGAGTCAATCATTCCTGTTCTTTCCAATACCTCTACATTTTTCACATGATCTCAGTATGAAAAAACGTCGCGTTTTACGAAGACAGTACTGTTGAAAGGCATTCAACCTCTTGGCATCCTTTTCATATGTTTTCCAAGTTTCACAATCAGAAAGGAGGACAGATTGTGCAACTGAAGACATAAGAAGACATTTATATTCATTCCTTTAGGAGAATTTGTCTTTCGACTTTTAATCAATTGTCAGCTGTAGGAACAGCACTGCAAAGAGGAGAAAACAGTGTAAATCACCTTGCTCAAGTGTTACAACAAAATGTCCCTATCAAGAATCAGACCTGCGATCTTTGTCTTGCAAACCAGACAGAGAGAAAGCATACAGAGAGAGACAGAGTGACAAGGGAGAAAGACAGACATATATAGACGGGGGAAGACAGAGGACAGACACATAAACAGATAGAGGATACAGAAACGGAGAAATGAGGAAGAAAGAAACGACTTACTGTGAGAAGACACAAATTATATCACCCTCTGAGAGGTCGTAAGGCAAGCCACCAATAAAAATCCAAGCGCTGTCCTTGTACTCATCATGCCAAGACTTCTTGCCAACAACTCCCAGCTCAAGCTCTTTTTCATTCAATTTTTGAATATTCTTGACATTCCTGACAAAAAACATCAAAAGGGAAACTAAATCTTCCTTATTTTCTTTTTCACATTGTTAATTACACTTAAACCTGGTTATACCACCAACTTTGGATAATAAATAAAATACCTTTATATTTATCCCCGAAGAGAAATTTGTCTTCTGGCTTTTAACAGAAAATGAGCATTAGCTGCAGGGACAGCACTGGCAAAGAGGCAATGTGTGTTAATAATCTTTGCACAATGCTCTTACCAGGAATTGAGTACGTGACCTTCTGGTTGCCTGCCCAAAGCACTACCCGTAGTGCTACTGTAAGTATGAACAAAAATGGACTGATACACAATATAATAAATATATGCGGTAATGTATAGTGCATGTAATGTAAATTTCATGTGATAGTTCCACTGACAATTTAGTTTCAGGTTCAAGATACATATAAGGATATTCTTTCGAAAACAGTTAATGTAAGATTTTAACATTCTTGAAGTGTACGTTGAGTTGTAACTATGCCTTAAAGGCAAAAAAATTTTTTTTTTAAATTCCAAAAACACTTTTCTACGTCTTCATGCATCACAGTTTGGATGATCTAATGTGAATGAAATGTATACCTCTAGAATGAAATCAATGATCTTGAAAAATTCCCTTTATGCACAAAACCTGCTGTCTGTATACATTACAACCATGTTTTAATTGTTTTGGTTCCTTATCGGGGAAAAGAATACAAAACAACCTGACATGATGAAATAAAATGAAATTTGATTAGAAGATCTATTTCAAGACACATAAGCACACTATGTCGATGTAAGAGAAAGTCGATATAAAAGGAAACCATTGAGTATGAGATTTTTAAGGATCTGACAATCCTGAGGTCTGAGGGCAATGCCCTGTCAATGTTTCTTGAAATATTCCAACTATCCTACACTGCCAGTGAAATCTGTTAATCCCAATTTCCTTGCAATAAGTCAAGTTCAGCCTGACCAGTGATGATAGGGTTGGACTGCAGAGCATTCATTGCTCTGGCTTGTTCAAACCAAAGGCACGAAGCTTTGTCAATGTCTAACACACACATACTGTCTGTTTAGCTTATTACTTGTAGCACACAGATGCCTCTCAGTTTCATTACAGCAGGTGCTACTAGATTTAGAAGTTTGAGCGGAAGGATTTCCGAAGCGGTACACCACCAAGGGGAGGTCACACACTTGACAAACCCTAACCCTTACAAACCTTAATCAAATGGTATTATTTTACCTGTACACCACTCTCCGAGCCCGCGTTTCCAGTATGACCACTGTGGGTAATAATATGTGCAGAAAACGTAAATGATAGTTAAATCCGTCAGAAATGGACCGTTTCTGAATTCCATCGCCCTTGGGTTTTTCTGGAGGTATTTAAGGTCTGGTCTGCCTTGCAGTGTGTAATATTGTCTAACGTACATGCATGACAACTTTTGGCTCGTGATTTGGTTCAGAGTAATGGCAGCAATAGGAGCCGTCTTCTTTTAGTTATTTGTCTGTGATTACCTTCTTATATGACTGCAGTGAGGTTAATTATTCGGAATAAGATGTGTTTTCCGTGCTTGATGAAAGGATCAATCAAGTAAGTGTAACCATTAGGCCTAGATAGATCTAATGATTTTTTCTTCGCTTGTTTTATATATTCTAGTCTTGTCATCATTCTAGATTCAGATTCGATCTAGTCCTAGGTCCCTAGGTTTAGATGGATTAGACGATACCTGAGAGAATAATTTGGCAGGAGGTAGTAACTCCTTTTAACTATTAACCCCTTTACTATTAACCCCTCTAGGGATGTCTTAGATATAGTGGGTGCGAGCGCAGTGAGCATTCACCCACGCCTTGGATTCCCTTGTAGTCGGAAAAGTTTTTTACGGTATCAATACCAATTTTGAACGAAAGTAAAACAGTTGTGTCAGCTGATGCACAGGTAAAACTTTACCATCAAAATCTTAACTTAACCCTTACAAACCCTAACAAAATCTAACCCTCAGGCTAAGAAACACTTGCTTGACTTATGAAAAAACTCAAAATCAGACTGATGTACCACTTCAGAAATCGTCCCCTTTGAGCGCTTCTTTATTTAGTGACTTCGGTCTTCAGGGTTGATAAGCACTGGAGCCAACGCACACTAAACTCTCCGTCTCCACCTTTGGCAACGAGTCAATGTGATGATTCAAGACACCCAAGATCACCAAAGGCATGGGTTGACTAGATCTAGATGTATACCGGTATTGTACAAGTGTACTACTTTAGGTTACTGTACTATTGGTAAAATAGACTACCAGATAGATCTTGGCCTTCTATGAGACTGAGTGAAGAGATCTAAGACAACAGTGCATGGACGTCAAGTCGACCGGACGCCAAATCGTCCGCTCTCACGCGACTGATGCAATGTGACATTATTTTCTGTTACATAGAACCAATTAAAAGCAAGACAAACCTTGCAATGTGTCCATACTTCCATCTTAATTTTGACCAGCGGCAGCCATCGTCAGACTAAATTTTTGCTTAAAAATCCGCGACTTGAAATCGGTTTTGCCACCATTCTTATTCGACGGTAAGAACAGGAAGTGATATATTTAGATGTTTTAAAATGCCCTGAAAATGCCAGGCAGAGCCAAGTTCCTTTAAATAGACGCTAGGTCATCCACTATTTAAGGTAACAACGTGCTCGAATTAGCCAAAGTGGGGCAAATATATATAAATGAGGGGGCCGTGTTGGTGGTAGCACTGGCATGGTCTGTATAGTAACATGTCCTGGCTTTTTTTGTGTGTGTTGGTGTTGCCTCTTTCTTGTTTTTTTTTGTTTCAATTAGATTTCTTTTACATTTTTAAAACTTTTATAAACTTTAAAATTAAATTACATTGAATGAATTCTCTTACATGTATTGTCTCTCTAATTCTGCAAGTTTATTGACACCTGGAGTAGAGTGTGTTATACTAAGTATGTGTGCAGCAGGACTGACCCTGCTGTGTTGGCTGGTTTGCTGTCCACTATAGCGTTTTAATGAAGGGTATGGTATGCAAAACTTAGTAATTGATGCCCATGATATGTTGAGGAGCTATCATTGAAGTGCTAAAAAGGTGGGAGTTGGAGGACACAATCTCATCATGGATAATCAAGCGATCATGTTGAGGAGCTCAAGTTATGAAATAGGGTCATCTCAACCTGAGCCTCAAAAGATACTTATATCAATTTAATATGAAAGGGGTAAATGGAATGAAAAATGCTATGAAAGGCAATAACAGATAGATATAAAAAAAAGGCATTGTAGTATTTTGAATTTGTTAGAACCATTTAGAATGCCATATACATGTAGGGGCCTACACGTATTGAGTCAGGTCGTGTTGGTGGTAGCCCTCCGGTCGCTTTGGTGTTCAGCTAAGAAATGGAAAGTTGTGTCAGAGTGCCAAGTACTGAAATGAAGGATGTTAATATTTCTGCCAATTCACGGTAGAAGTGACCCTGGCACTCTTCAAGGCAGCTGCCTGGTGCTAAATTAGGCCTAGTCCAGTCTAGTATGACTACAGGAGACGAAGCAGGGGGATATCTAGGTCAGTAGCGGTCAACTTGATGTCCGGGCAGCACTCCTCGATTGAATCATTCCCGACTGTTTAACATGAGAACCGGATGTTGTTACTGAGACAAAAGAATTCCCAGATTGGTCTGATGCAGATGCACTTCGATTTTCTATTGAATACGTCATTTTCCGGTTAGTCCCTTGTTAATTTACGACCCTGATATAAAACAAAATTTGCCTATTCACAACACCCTATGTCGCATGCACCATGACAGAGCCCATAGGCTCAATGCCTGATTAGGCCCAGAGGTATGCAGGCCCAGTCAAGTTTGACATTATATCGGTTTTTCTTGTCATGATTGGCTGATTGGCTCAAGACCAAGACATTAAGACATGTGCTCACCATCTTGGCTGGCAACCGCGGTTTCGTCTAGGCTACCTTTACTCTTTAGGCTACATCGTTCAGTTCATCTCATGATAATAAAAAATTGACAATGACCGTTCTCTTGCCAGTTCACTTTGACTTGCTTGAATCGACTTAAAATGAAAACAACTGCCGGTTTGCTGTTGGTGGATCTCAAACTGATGATAATGATATTGAATATTTTATAAGATCCGGTACCCTACATGTGTGCCGGTAGGCCTACAAATTTCACGGATGTGGCATGCCTCAAGGCCTTATAGCACAGAAGCAGGGAAAGTAGTGACATGGCAGTGTCAAAAGAGGAGATTGCAGGGCCAAATCTATCTGTCTCCCTGTCTCTGCTTGTCTCTACTCATCTGTCTGCCTGTCTCTCTCTCTCTTCTCTCCCCCCCCC
>JAOWAY010035687.1:0-12101 GCA_028565895.1 Goniobranchus geometricus
ATATTGTTTTTTTAATCTCCTGTTAAATGTTGACTTGAAGACATACACGGTTTGGTATTTTCACCAACGATATATATATATATATGGGGAGATGGGTGGGGGTGAGCATGGTTTATGTACACTTATCAATTTCAGGTATACTTGATTTTGCAGTTGCAGTTAAACCATTTTGTTTGCATTGATTCCACTTTTATTAACACAAAGTATAGCCATTTGAAAAAAGCGAAGTCTTAATGGTTTTGAAAAGGAGAAAAGATGAAAAAGATTTGTCTTTCGTCAGGGATTTAATATGTAGAGATCTCTGAAGAAAATGGGATTAATGATAGAATATGATACTTTTCTGATAATAAAGAATATAAATTTTTAATGATTAAAAACAATTCTAACATTGTTTGTTCCCTTTTGTTTTAATTTCCTTTATTACTATTCTTTAAAGGTATTTTCTGCATTGAGAGAAAGTCAGTTGCACATACCTTACAGAAATTCAAAACTGACACAAATATTACGCCCATGTCTCGGAGGCGATGCTAAGGTATGTAGTGTCAGATCTGATTCAAAGATTTTCTCAACAATAAATGGAATGTCAAATAGTAAGATATGTTTTGTTTCATTCTAATAATGCTGATAGTTTGAAGTGATTTATTCACACTTGTTCAACCCAGCTAAGAATCATTGATGAAATTGAAATTCAGTTGCATTTTTATTAAATGCTCAATATTTTATATTCATAGCCAATAAAGAAGACTTTTCAATGAGAGTGAAACCAAAAGAATATCTAATCAAAGCAAAGATAGCAGTTTGAAGTCCGCATATCTATATTATCATCTGAAAAATAAAATTGCTTGGCAGTTGGAAATTGTAAAATGACGAATTGGAAAGCTGCTGTCTGGTAAAAATTAATTCCTGCTATGCATCCTTGCCTTCCTCTTTTCTCACCTTTTACTATCGTGAGTCTATGGCTTTTTGTCTCGAGCATCCAGTATTAAAGCCAAGTCAAAAAAGTTGAGCAGGGTGTCTGAAACATGTGACCTGCTCTAGTAACATGTAATCGGGGTAAACTAAAGGTAGAAGAAAGAATATGATAACATTGTTTTCGGCTGTATGATGTACACAAAGAACAATGTGCACAGGGCAGGATTCATTATAAACGTTACACAATCATGTCAACATTCTTTAACTTTCATAAATTCATTATTTACTGTGCCCTGTTCTCTTTTCAAAGAGATTCACATCATCCATCTTTTCTAGGCCTGCTTGTTTGTGAACATAAGTCCTGATATCAAGAATTATCCAGAATCCTGTAACACATTGCAGTTTGGAAGCAATGCCAGACAAGTAGCTTTGGGACAAGCCAAGCAGAATATACAAAGGAAACCTGGACCTCCTCCTCCGCGTTAGCTTGTGAGATTTAATTTTCCTGGAAGTTTTTTTTTTCCCGAATCATAATTTTTTTTTATGTATATTGATATTTTGTTTGAAAATATTGAAAAATTGTACAGCTTTAATGATCATTCATCAGATTGCTTTTTCAGTCATAATTGGAATTTGTGATGTTTACACAACCCTGACTTTACAGGCAATGTAAATTCAGAGTCTGTGATTGTTTTGTTTGGGTTTTTTTCTTTATTTTGATTTTTTTTTTTAAATTGTTTCATAACCGTGTTTTCCAAGAACCCATTTGAAATCAACAGTACTTCACAAGTTTTTCTCTTATTGAGTTCATGATTACATCACTTATCAAGAGTCTGTGATAGAATGTATACAATTTTTAAAAAACTTTATTTATATCTCAATAACCTTTTTTGTCATTATAATTGGGAAGATTTTTCAGTCACCATCTCAAGAATCAATTGTCTGTGATAATATATTTTCTCCCATTCAGTTTTATAATTAATACAAATCCTGCCATAATTTCACTGAACAAATTCAATTGCTATATGTCCCCTTTAGTCTATATAGCATATCACTTATCCGGCTCCGGCACAAAAATATCGAGCAAAAATTGAATATTTCTCTATATAATACCCACGAGTTATCCGGCATTCAATTTTTTGAGATGTGGTGAGAGAGTATTTTCATACCACACAGCGATGTCTTTAACAAAGAGCTCTTCGCCACCCATTCACCCCGTGAGAACAATGTACAGCTAGACACATGGAGGGTAGATTATGAATGCCGGGAGGCGTGTCATACAGACTATTTGTCATGACCACAGCCTATCATCTTGACTAACCGAACAAAGAATGTGAAAATGTTACCTGTGGATTTAAAGTTTATTGCCATTGATGTTCGCTCAGCTGTTACTGGCTTGCAGAGATGTGTGATCTGATAGTATGGGTTTAATGGCCCACCAAATCAGTGTCCAAAATTGATTGTGTTTGAACTGTCATAATTTACAACTGTCTAAAGCGTTAAAATGTTGTCATATCTCCTGTCTTCATTATCACATTGGGGCACAGGATTTTCGCTATGATATAATTGTATTATGAATCATTCAAGAACAAAATAAAAGACGGGAATGTATATTGAATAGTCAATGATGATAGATATAATGAGATTACTGCTATGCAGTACATACATTCCACTGAGACTCATTCTAATTGTTCCCTCTACATATACATTGTAATACACATATATTGCCTGCGTCTTCAGCCGTCAAGAGACTAATGTTTACTTATCTGGCATCCTCACTTATCCAGCATTTATCCTGTGAAGGGACGATCCCGGATAACTAATAGTAGACTTTATCTTGTAGAAAATTATAAAGATAAAAAAGCCTTGGTTATGTAAGCAGTCAACGACATTCTTTCCTCATTCTTTGTGGTATTCTCCCTTACCATGCACATTCATGTTGACTCAAGCTATTGAATGAAGAAATATATCATATAAAAATGAAATAGTGTTGTATTTTCTAAGAGCTATTTCAGTTAATCTTCATCAGAGGTCACACAGGCAAACTGAAATGGAGAATTTAGGTCCCCAGGTCAACCTCTTGAATATTTTTTCTTCTTTGTAAGTTCACATTGGAATTTTCTAAACATTATTATTTAAATCTCAAACTCAGATAAGTGTAAAGGAATACTAAACATACCAGCACTTGCTTACTCAAGCTCCTTGCACTGGCCATTTATGATTATTCACAAGCATACTCAGTTTTATGAGGTCTTCCCTAACTGCTTTCAAAAGAGAAGTCTCTCTGCAGAGTCTCTCTCTCTCAATGTCTCTTCTCCAAATGACACCATCATGCCTTCCCTTTCCCTCTGCATTTTGCATTCCGTGTTAAGATCTGTCTGCTGATATTGCTTATAGGTTCTCTCAGGTATACACCATGAACGTCCACTTTTTCTCTATTATTTCAGTATCCACTGGTTCCCGTCCCGGTTTAATTCAATATTTCCACATTCCATTGGTCTTGTTATCTGATACTTTTGATCATACACTTATAATGGGGAAAATATAATGAAATCTTTTTCATCATGCCGATACGATTCTGCTCAGTCAGTCTTATTTCATTTGATGTGTTGAACTTGATATTTATGTTTCTTTTACAGTGATTTTTATATGAGTTAACGTCAGCAGCAGCATTAACAGATGGTTTAAGCAGCCGAAGAGCAGAAGAAGAGAAATAAAAGGGTACCTGAAGTGGCAATCTGAAATGTGTAGTTGCTTTGCAGTTTGACAAAAATTTTCCCTTGAGCATATCACTTTTTTATACCCTTCTTTGGACGGTGCTATTTTAATATGTCCAATGATATTGTGACAAGAAACCAACAAACAAAATAAAGTTGAGTGATTGAATAGATCTAATGTATTGTCGAGTCTAGCAGAAGAGAGACAGAAACAAGGACACGAAGAATGTTGCAATATGGATCTTCTTTATGTGCGCAGCAGTGCAAGCAGTTTGGTGTGCAGTGTGAGTTGTTTTGGTGTGCAGGCATCGCCACACACCTCCCCACTAGCAATGACATAGCAACTGCTTATGAGAACCATGAATGTCTTTGAATCTCATGTCCAGAACGAATTGCACTTGTTGCAGGTGTGGCGGATGTAGAAGTCGCGACTGGGTCGCGGGTCTTTGATGGGGGTGGATGTTTTCGTCTGAGATGACAGTGGTGAGGGCACTAATATGTCAGTATGAGCTGGTTTCAATCGGTCAATAGACATGACATTCTCCTGTGTGCCTAATCTGATCCTGAATATCTTATTTCCAGGCGACAGAACTTTGTAATTGTAGGGACTGGCATATGGGTGTTGTAGGTCCGAAATGAATTTTGTTCGTTGGAGGGATTTGGGGATGTATGCGCCAGGAACAGATGGTGCAGATGTCGTAAGAGGTTTTGACGATTTACAGCTGATCTTAGGTGCAGTGATATTGAGAAAATGATTGGCTGACCATGGCTGGGTCTCGCTGGATATAAAATCACCTGGGAGAGGCAACAGCTCACCATAGACGAGTCTGGCTGATGACACACCAATGTCCTCTTTATGGGCAGTATGAAGATCCAATAAGGTCCGCGGTATCTCAATAATCTCTGTGATGAAAATGTTCCACAAGTCTGTTGGATTGAGGGTCATGCAGCTGTTCTATGCAATCTGACTCCCAAGCTTTTCGCTATCTCTGATCATAAGGATTAGGTGAACTGTGTGTTTCACATCTTTGGACGAAAACATTGGTTTCAGGATAGATGGGAATTTGTTGAGAATCTTCAGAAATAAATTAGAATTTGAGTCATTCGTGGTAGTTGTTGCAAGCTGGTTGTTTGTACTGAACATGTAGACGTTTAGGTTCTGCCTTTCTCAGAGTTGGCTACAAGGTTTACGAGGAGGTTGTGGGTATGGAGGAAATCTGCTCCAAGGAGTGGGTGTTTGACATCAGCAAGTATGAGGCGAGTGCTGTATTCATGGCTGTTGATCCGTAGTGGTATTGTACATGCACCAGAGGAGAGAATAGGGGTGCCATTCACTGCCTTGAGTGGAGCATTCAAAGGATCTGCTTGACATTCCAGTGTTGTTGCTGGAATCATAGAGACCTGTGCCTCTGTGTCAACCAGAAAGCGATGTCCAGAAATTTTGTTGGTGACGTACAGTTGTCGCTTTGTATCTGGGCCAGAGATTGTCGGGGCTACTGATGGCCAGGTGACCCATTTTTCCTGGTTGGCATTGGTGTTTTGACATATGTAGAACTTGCATGGTGGATTACATTTCCTGGCATATTTTCTAAACTTCTTGTGGGATAGGTCGGGGGCAGTGGAGAGTCCAGTTTGATCATGATTGACAACATGTACATTTACAAGTGAACGCTTTGAGAGGTGATCACTAACTGGTCAGCCTCCAGGGCCAAGGCTCTTGGGTTGTTTTTGTTAAGCAAGTTGGCTAAGAGCCCACGTACATGCTCAGGCAGTTGGATCAAGAAGATGTGTTGGAACAGAAAACGTGGCTTTCATGGCCAAGGAGAGCTAACATGTGATCCATCAGTTCTGATAGTTTCCTATCCCCCAATCTAGACAGGATGAACTATTTCTATTTTCTCATAGGCCGAAATAAGAAACTTTTTAGGGGTCAGGTACTTGTAGTCAGTCGTGGTGTGGAAAGGACTGACAGTGCTTGATAGGTCATTTCTGTGTCCAGCACCGATACCGCATAGTAATATTAATTGGGTATCATCTTTACTGATATTGCAAAAGGCAAATTGCACCTTGGCATGTATAAACCATGCTGACAAACTGTTTAGCCAGAAAGTTGGAAATTTAATGGAAACAGCAATGGTCATATGCATTGCTGGAGATTGCATGGTAAATTAATACTCAATTTAGACCTAAGATCTAAGAAACTAAGTTAAAAATACGTTTTACCTGTCGGAGTCACCAACAAACAAAATAAAGTTGAGTGATTGAATAGATCTAATGTATTGTACAATTTAGTTAAAGAGAGTCATTAACAAGAAGGACAAGAAGAAGGTAGAAACATGGATCTTCTTTATGTGCACAGCACTGCAAGTAGTTTGGTGTGCAGTGCGAGTAGTTTTGGTGTGCAGGCATCACATCACAATGTACAGATCATTGTGAGAAAGGAGATATTAATGCCATATATCCAACTAAATGCATAATGTGTGCGGAGGTTTTGAATATTTCTTCCCATTGAGGGGAGGAACAATGGAGGTTACTCAACATTCGTCAACTATTTGGAAGAGAAATCTCAAACTGCTTGCATTAGCGAAAGATTGAAAAATAAAGTAAAGATGACATTTATAAGGCATACATATCCACAGTGTGATCATGCCAGTGTTGCTATACATAACATTAAAACTGTCCAGGCCAACAGAAATGTAATGTCACATTATGACAAAAAAATTTTAGCCTGAAAGGTGTAAACGCTTTTTTTTTTCCAAACAAAGAATATATATGCTTTCTTTACAGCATTATACTTATTCACGCAGAGACAAGTGTGGCAAGCAAGAGATTAACATACCAAATATATGTACAAATAGCAATGCAGTTTCACTTACACAAATGTCAAAATGTTGAGATACTAATGATAATAATAATATTGATACAATCAAAGAACTGGCATATAATTTAAAACAAAAAAACAAGAAAATCAATCAATATGAATTAGTTCTTCCTCCATCTGTATTGACAATAAGTGAAGAAAATTGTGTACAAAATGATGATTTTTCCAGTCCCAAGCAAATTATTTAAAGTATAAGGCTTTGAGTTGACTCTTAAATGCCTTCAATGATCAAGCCTTTCTTATTGCAAAAGTACATAATTTCAAATGGTTGACCCAATATATGAAGAGGACTCCAAGATAGGACCCGCTGTTTTAGTCTTCCCCTCCAGATACTTTATATCACGCATATTTGGCTGTAGGTGGGTGCTTAGAAGTCATGAATAGATTATCATTGGTGTATTTCTTGTGATGAAATTTTGAGCAATATTTTATAATTTTTGGAACTACAATTTCTCTTGATTTTCAGCAACATTGTTTTAATTTCTGCCCAAATTATGTCAGAGGCTACGCATTCTATCAATTTTTTTCTCTTGAAAATGGATTTTCTTTTTCTTTTTTTTTTCTGGAAACAGGTTTCCCACTCAAAATTAATTTCAAAATACGAGGTTATCATAACAAAATTAAAAACCATCTATAATTTATTCACTGTACTGGAGCAATACAGCCAATGCACAAGATTTGACGTAGAACTTGTCCAAGCCTTTCATCTTTTATTTGTCTGCAAATTTTCACTGATATCTTATACTTGTACTATATTAATTTCTTTATCAATAAAACAAATTATTGTTTATAAATGATTTTTTAAAACTTTGTAAAAAAAAAACTGTCAATTGTGATCTATTTTAATCAAGCTTATGACATTCTTATCAAGATTCAGGTGCCTCGGCCACTTACCTAAAATGTGAGAAAAGCAAGAAAAGCCTCCCACCCCTAAAAAAACACGAACAAAAAAAAAAAACAACTCCTAACCCCCACCAAAAAAACAAACAAAAAACAAAACAAACAAACCCAAGGTGAAAACAACACACACAATTCCCCTAATTTTCCTGGCTGCATGAATTAAATTCCAGACGCATCTTTTGTCGAGTCTACTTTTCAAAGATTTTTGAACAGATGTGAAAATTCAATCCAATTTTTGAAGAATTCAAGATTGACTGGGAACCCTGTGTGACAGAAATACGCAATCAGATATCATTGACTTTGAATTTATTTGTGCAATATACTTGAACACAACATGCTGTAAATTTCTTTTACCAATTTTGATAACCATTGTACTTGCAAATGTTATATAATTATGTAGATACTGTTATTTTGTCCGGGATGTGTTTTGATGAAATTATGATGCCTTAAATGAGATTTGGTACTTATTTGAAGATCTTAAAAAAGGGTGTATAGATATCTTGAAAAGGTTTTCTGTCACTACTCCTTGCGATGAAATCAGCATTACCTTTGGACAAACAACAAAAAAAAAGGTTCAAGTATCATAAATAAGATTTAAGCATTTCCCTGGAAAAGTTAAACGAATATCAATGTAAATTGTTAAAAAAGGGTTCTATTTTAATTACTGAGGGGCAAAGTTCAAGGTTCCTCGCTCCAGCACTCAGAATCCTCTCACTTTTTTTATCACTTTTTCTCATGGGAATATCCGTAAGAGCACACTTACCGCAACAACAATAACAGAACACTTTGAGCTCAATTTCAGAGTATAATGGATTGCTCAAAGAAGCTTTCCAGCCTCTAGTGATCCCAGGATTTGATCGCAATATCTTGCAAATCATGAAATACATTGGCCGCAGGTGGATGTGTGACCAATGGATAGAGCAGAGGATGTCAGCTCCGACAACCCAAGTTGTGGCCAGATTTATGCTCAGGCCAGTTGTGCATTTTGCATGGAAGATGCTGAACCATTGCGACCAAGTCGTTGTGTCTAGTCTTGCATACAGATCACACTAGCATTAGTGCACATCTTAATAAAATGACGAAGACAGAATTTCTCATGCCAACATTTTGATGGTCAGTATGAAACTCAGTTGCATTTTTTCCTAGAGCATCTGCTGCTGCTGCTTGGGGAAGTGATGGCATGGCAGCTCCCTAGATGCCTGACCATGGAAAAACACGCACTTTGGGGACTGTGGTAACCTGCAAAAGATGGAGACCTTCCTTAGCTTCATGATCAGAGACAAGTCAGGGGGAGATCATTGGGCTTTGTGCTCCGCTGCCAATGGCTCATGGGGCCCATGGTGCCTATGTTATCTCAACAAGACAAGAGAGGGGGGTGGGGGAGGGGGAAACTTCATGAATTAACATTGGAACATTCTGAAGAGGAAAGTCTCTGGCTAGCAGTGAACACCATCTTCAGATGAATTGTAGATTGCAAAGTAAAGATAAAGAAGGGTAGTATAGATGGCACTTATTTTACAAGGACTCTTTACACTCTTAACCACAGTGACACAGGACACTCAGAACAAGACTTCAACCTGTTAGATGCAATCAGTTTTTTGGAAAAAAAGGACGCTGTTTTAGATGCCAGGTCCTCATTCACACCTGAGCTAAGTTAGGTCTGCAGGTAACACCACGGACTTGTGGTAATGAGTCAGATATTGACAGAGGGGCACAATCCTTCAAGGTTACGCTCCCAAATGTTCACCGTTGTGAGTGTTCCCTGACTTGATCGGTGCCAAGTTGTGTAAGCTATTTTTAGCTACTGATGTCCATTGATTTGATCTATATATACACAAAGATAAGAGAGAAATGAAACCTAAAATGAAAACAAATGGCTATATGCATCATAAAAGACTTTTATTTTTATGCTTTAAGGATACAATACAACAAAAATAACAAGGTTCAAATTGCAAAAAATAAATTGTGAAAATGCAAATAAATGTGTATAACTCTAAGGAGCCTATGCCATAAAAGTTTATACATGTATTTAAACTTTTAAGTCTTTGTAAACACTTAATTATCATCTCCTTTATGAAAAGTTACAGGTGGAGATATATATGATTTCCATGGGCATTATCATATATTAAACTATATAAATTTCTATATGTTACTTTTAAGACTTTGACCCCAATAAGCTGTGTAACGTTTAATCCACACCTATGATGAGGTAAGATGATTTTCATCGTTTGAAGAACAATACCATACAATACTGTTGCAAGGCATGTGCCTTTGAATAAACGTCAGGATTGAGGTATAAGTTGAATCAGAAATCTAAAATACACTCATGAGATAAGATGTTATTAGTTTTTGCTTTGGTTTGTTTCTTTTCTTTTTTTTTCTTTTTTTTTTTTTTGGTGTGGGGAGGGGGGTGTTATGTTTATTTGTTTAGTTTTCTATTGTTTCTTGTTTTATTTGGGAATGGAGAGAAGAGATGTTTGCATGGGTGGGTGGTTAATAATGGTAATGATAATGATAAACTGTTTTTTTTTATATGTGGCACCTTTCCAGGCTGGAAGCCAACCCAAAGCACTACCACATTATTATAATTGACAATCGTACAAACTGTCATTACCATGTAAAACATAATAATGTGATATATGATAACTTGATACCAAAAAAAAATCACCAGTAACAGAAGTGTAAGGGATCTTATTCCTCTAAAAAATAAATCGTCATATGTAGTGCATTCAGATATGTCTACATTTAAAAGATATGTTTCTAAATGGGATTTAAAGTAAGTAATGGATTTGTTTATCATAAACACTTTTGGGAGGTTCTT
This sequence comes from Goniobranchus geometricus, assembly GCA_028565895.1. Taxonomy (NCBI): domain Eukaryota; kingdom Metazoa; phylum Mollusca; class Gastropoda; order Nudibranchia; family Chromodorididae; genus Goniobranchus; species Goniobranchus geometricus. Next base: position 10,232 of record JAOWAY010035687.1, read on the forward strand.
CTAAATATTGTTTTCAGAAAAGAAGAAATATACGTTTTTCAAAAGTCGATTTGGATCATGAGAAGATTGGAGAGGAGGCTCTAAGTGGGATGGTGTTTCTGGATTAAATTTACTAGATACTCTAGGCTTTCACTGTTCAGTAAAAAGAAACATGTAGACTTTGAACCTAATTCTTTTTCTGAATGGCATTAATGCAATTCCTTTGATGGAGACATTGTTGAACTAAACTTGTTTTTACATAAATCCAACCTGGTAACTTTATTCAGAACTTGTCCGCAAAAATGAAGCAAGGAAAAGTGGAGGTTCTCAAAAATGTCCTGGTAAAAGTGAAAATTTGTAAAAAGGAAATTAAAAGTAAAAAATGTCAACAACATGATAAAAGCAGCCTCTGATCAAGAAGCATGGAAGGAAATGGTCGTCAACGCTCATCAGCAAGACACCTGATGATAGCTGCATATGATTTGAAATTGAAAACATCTCTCACAGAAACTTTTGGTGGGAAGATGGGTTGTTCTCATGTCTACTGGAAGACGCGAACAATTAGGAGGCATAGTGAGTAAATCCTTGAAATCTCTCCCACAGCCTTCTTCTTATAAGAAAAATAATATAATAAAGACCTCCCTTTCTCTTTCAATATTCTCCATCTACTTTTGACAATGATAGGCATTGCATTGATAATCAGATTTCTGATTGCATGGAGGAAGATTACAATATTTGAGAAGAAAAGGTTTGCTCTTTACAAGGATAAGTATTGCATTGGTTATCAGATTTCTGATTGAATGAGGGATGATTAGAATCTTAAGGGAAAGGGTTTGCTCTTGATTGCATTGTCAATCAGATTTCTGATTGCATGAGGGAAGATTACAATATTTGAAAAGAAAGGGTTTGCTCTTGACAAGGAAAGGTATTGTATTGTTAATCAAATTTCTGATTGCATGAGGGAAGACTACAATCTTTGAAAAGAAAGGGTTTGCTCTTGCTTGGTCTTTGAATTATGCCTTAAACGAAACTAAATTCCCCCCTAGCCCCCCATGGCATGGATCAAAATCTAGTCGCATTCTCTGCTGCTCAATTTTGCCACAAAAGCTAGGACAGATAAGCATGATTTTGAAAACAGCCATTTTTAATATGACTTGATGTTGCCATTTATTGTTTGGTGTCTGAGAACAAAAACATGTCATGTCATACTGACAAGCAAACTATCTTTGCGCTTTTCTAAGATCATTTATCATTCATGATAATATTCATATTTTTAAATTTTATATTCACTTCTGCATAGTTACTGTTGTACTATAATATGTACAACTAACTGGAACTGTGTAATACATACATTCCTACCACTATCTATACAGCTCTTAAGTAACATAACTTAATATTTGTTATATAATACTTTATACGCATTTTTAAGACTGCACATTGTTTGTTAAATATTTATTTACATTTTGGTCAACGTTCAGGTTGAATCTTGTGGTATTTTAAAATTTATATGTTATGTGATTATCCCCATGGGGAGAAATAAAGATGCCATGGCTAATGAACTACTACACAATAACTCTTATAATATAAGATAGTTGTCCAGTCGTTGTTGTGTTTATGGTAAATTTGAATGGCTTAATCGCCAACAGTCATTGATTTTTCAAATCATGTCTTTGATTATTTTTCACAGTCTGTCTAAGTTTTCATTGAAATAAAATGGGTTGCTTAATATGATGAATTTATTATTTGATTTAGGCAAGTGGCACAACATTAAAAGGACTGCAAATGAAATAAAACATTGCACACATCTAAAGAGGTTTGGGGTTTTTGTATTTGATTGCAAAATTCAGAGTTTTTGGCTTGTTGTTGTTTGTTTTTTTTTATTGTTCTGTTG
>JAOWAY010035798.1:0-12100 GCA_028565895.1 Goniobranchus geometricus
TTCCTCTCACTAAAACGCTGAATAACACTTTTTGAAAACTGATGCACCACACACACACCAAAACAACAAAATATCGCATGAAATCAGACAAAAAAAACCCAACAACACTTCTCCAAGCAACTCAATTAGAACAAATAAAACTACTTCCTCTGATTGCTATTGTTTATTTAATGACACTTTTCTTTAAGATAAAGACAAGCATAAACAGATCAAGATAATTGGCTGAGACATACATGAATACCATAAGTGGGCAAAACAGGACATTGACAAAGATCTCACAATGGGATTTCTACAAAATGTTTTAAGGAAAAGGTCATGATGGCCCAATGATTAACTTGAAAGTAGCCATGTGTACATTGGAAAGCATTACATGTCATCAGCATCCAAAGTTAACTGTACAAGATTGGTTAATGAAGCAAAAGTATGCCCTGATCATGAACAGAACAAAGCAAATAGAGTGAAGAACACTATTGGCCAAACCAAAGGACACACTACAGAGTCAGGAGAAAGCATTCACCCACCCTCATTGTTGATGTTATCTAGAGTAACAACAAAGCAATGAGAAGAGAGAAAAAATCAATTGTAGAGTTAAATTGTAAAGGCATCACTTATAACCAGTATATACTTTATATGTAATGAATAAATAAAAAGAATTTTTGTTCTTAATCCAGCACAAAAAAGCTTTGAAAAGATTCAGCACAGAAAACTACATATAAAATAGATATATTGGTCCTGATCTAAACATTGACACTTTGTATAAGATAAAGATGTACATTTGCCGCCTCTTAGTGTTAGGGTGTATACAGTTTTGCTTAAGAGAATGCTTAACTTCTGTAACAGATTTTTTCTATAAAAATGTCACTGGATATCACCACATTGGCTTTGCTTCACACTACAGTCCATTTGAACAAAGAGAAGAATCTTTTTTCCAAATTTTGAGAGGTAGTTGAAAGACGGAATGAGCTTTATAAAGTGACAAACCAATACAGTTGTGATGTTAGGATAGTTGACGAAGGCATGTTGCCATGCTGTTGTAGGGGCAGAAAACTCAGGATGGACATTAAAACGCATGAGAAAACAACAAATGAACCACGTCTTGCAAACCAAAGAAAGGAATTCGACCATAGCTTTAAGTGAGAAATCAACAAATGCCCACCCCTTGCAAACCGAAGAAACGAATTCGACCATAGCCTCTAAGTCTTATCTCATCTTAAGAGTCAACTCCTGCCTATGCTAAAAGTCATCCATTCTGATTGGGGGGACAGGTGGGAGCAGGATGGGGAAAGAGATGGTCAAATGGATACCAGTATGTGATTGAATAAAAGAGAAAGAAACAAACAGTAAAGCTTTTGCTGGAATTTATAACAAAACAGCTGATATCATTAATCCGGGGTACCTATCTGAGGATTCCTTGAAGGTTACAACTTTTTTTTTTCCTTTACAGAAAAGAAAGGAAAAAAACCCCAACAAAACAACTGAAAAAAAATAAGCAAAGAATTCAAAACATGTCACATCAGTTTATTCCATGGTCAGGGAGTTAAAGACATTTGTCAGATTACGACGCACATGTAGTTAAAATAGATCTATTAGGGTGTTGCCCTTGCCAACAGATTTAGAGTCACAGTACAGTTCATGTCAAGGAAACTGTTACACGGTTACCATGACGCTAAGCAGCGGCAAATGTATTAAGAAAATAAGTTTACTCCATCTTATCATTTTTGAGAGTCAGTTTAACATTTTCACCATATGAAAAGCAGCATTTAAATATATAAAGTAGAAACAACAAAAACACAAGTTGCAACATAAATGAGAACATAGATATACATATTTATATTTTTAAAAGTTTTGAAATTCTATATTCTACTATAAAAAATAAATCAATCAATCTAGAAAGATAAAGAATATAGACAAAGGAATGGGAGAGTTTTGCAAAGATATATAAAGTCTTTATAAAACATAATGGGTTTGGTGGGGAGACGGGAGGGTGTAAGGGAGAGAAAGGTATAGCAAGATGAAGAACAATTACAACAATGCTGTCTCTTCTTACCAAGTGCATTACTGAACTCCTGGGAGGATGAGGTGAGGTTAAAAGTTGGGTTGGGGTTTGACCAAAGCTACGAATTTGATTCTCGATGGCCTGAAAATGGAAAAGAAAGAAAGTTGGTCATACTCATGTATAGTCATCTCAGTGATGTTTTTTTTTTAAAGTTTGATAAATAAGTTACTGAGGGTTTTCCTCGTCTTCTATTTCCCAGAAATACATTTCTTTTGCAGTATTTTGCTGCATCCCCCACACGTCTCAATTTCCTTTATTTTTTTCTTGAAGTAACTCCATCTGTGTGTCATGTCATTTGAGGACACTCTCATATGTGCTCATTTCTATCTTTGATCTCAATATTCGATGATAGAACCACATTTTTGCAGCCTTAAATCTCTTCACATGTTGCTGTTTTAAGGTCCACGCTTCCCTACCTCACTTACCCACTTATAACTCTTTGCTGTTCGGGTCATTGGACTTCGGAGCTTTGAATGTTCTTTGAATGTCCTTTACTGAAGACCATGCAGTCCTCTCTGTTTTGTATCATATTTCTGAGTTTCTCAAGATCTGTTAGTGATGTTAGCTTTATTTGGTTGTTTTGAAGATTCCATAGAAAATTGTCTAGTGTATTTTGGAAGTAAAATGGCAGCGATTTTTTTATAACGTTTTAGAATATGCCTCAATAGTCTCCATCTAGCCTCTACCAAGGCAAAATAAATTCAACCCATCCTTCTTTCCTCCTATCTCATCTTACACAACTTTCCCCAACCAGAGGCTTAGTTGTATCAGGAAGTGCTCTTGGCTTGAAACCTTTCCACAAACCAATGAAGAATTGATAAAATGGGAAAATTATTGTGGCAACTCACATAAAAGTTGGAATGAAGGATCAGCTGAATGAGAGACAGCTGTGCACTGACAATACCATGAAGTCTTGTTAAGTGAGCTGGTGTATATGAAAAAGAAGGAGCTTTACCTCTTTCATGATTGGGTCAGTCATAGTTTCAAGATTCACACTGCCTTCATAGGTCAAATAGTAGAATACATTTGTAGCACGGACAGCTTCTGGACCTGTCAAGAATATAAAATTAAAGACAACATGTACTTCATTGACTAAAACCCTACTGACATAAAATTCACAAAAATTGTAAAAAAAACTTCTGAAAAATGGATGATGAAAATGTGCACTTTTCATACACTGGTGAAGAACACAAGATTAATATTTGCCTGCCGCAACATTATTGTTTGTGGTCAAATATTTCCATAAAACTATAAAATAAAACATACATTTTACATTGACTATATATACAAATATGTATTTTTTACACTAAAATGTTTATGATTTGAAATTAAAACCTGAGAAAAAGGAATAGGTTGCATGAAATTTTCAAATTGGAAGTGAAAGAAAGAAGAAAACATATTTGAAAGAAAAGGGGATGGGAAAAAATAGTTACTAAGTCAGAATCAGGGAAAGACTCTACCAACACCCACCTCTCTGCTTGTAGCCAAAGATGAGATCAATCCAGTTGTGAATCTGGCAAGACACAAATTCAGATTCCAATGCCTGAGGGGATAAAAATCATTAAATGTAATGAAAAAGTGCATTATTGAAGAGACAGAAGAAGCTCTTTTCACTTTATTCATTATGGCAAACCGGACAAAATGATTTCTCACTACACCTAATAAAGGAAAAGTTAACATTAAAGAACTCACCATTTTGTTAATTCTGACAAACTCTTCAGGTGTTTTTGCCCAGGGTGGCAGCTGTACATCATCAACGAGAGTTCCATCTTCTATCTTGCCAAGGCTGTATTTGTTACTGTTGTTAAACATCTCAGGAAGGCAGAAAAACTCAGGGATCAATTCCTGCAACAGAAAAATGATACATTTGTATTGTCATTTCCTACTGACTAAATTCACAGTCTTAACTTCGCCCATGACTTACTTCACTCTCTACCATTTCTTTTTAAATTTTGCAACTGGAAAAACTTACACTAAATTTCTACACTATTTCTTCCTTGCCAAGCCCAAGACTACTTTCTTACATATGGTCCAAGTCATATTGATGAAAACAAAAACTATAACCCCAGAGTATGAGATATGCCTTTGTGCCCAGGTTGAATGAAACAAAAAAAACAAAACAAGAAAAAACAAAGTAGTACAAAACAAGACAAATTAAAAAAGACAACAACAGTGCCCTGGGTAAACACCTTGACATCAGAGGTGTCTCTCTGACAATTCTTCCACGCCTGACTGACAGAGGAAAAGATGCGATTGGGATGGTCAAACTTGCCTCCTTGCAGGTTCAAAAACATGGTTGTGAAGGGCTCCTGGAACAGGGCAATTGTGTAAAGTATTTGGTAGAATTAAGTACATTCATATTATAATTAAAATAATCAGTATTGTTTGAAGGCATATTAGCAGTACAATTCGTTATTTTTTCACTGAGTAAATACTAGGATATTTACAATCTAATGCTCACTCAGATTAAGAGTATTTTAGCCGACATAATCACAATCAACGCTTCCTTGCCATTAGTGAGAGAATGCAGGGATCATAATATGTCACTTGGTGATAATGAATAATCCTTTAAAGTTCTTAGTCTGAAATATTACCTTAAGCAAAGAGATTGAACAAAAGAGTTTGAAGAAATGTGATTTTGGTGTCATTTAGCATGCATTAAAAGAATACTTTACAATGAACTGTAAAAACAAACTACAAAAAGAGGCATTTATACAAATTGCACTGTTATGATAATTCGAAATTTAAAGTTCCTCTCTCCGAAAAATCATTCTTTCTATATCACCCCATTCCATTAAAGATCTCATCTATTTTGAACAAATTTGCATAAATACCAGTTGAGATATCGAAATAAATTATGAATCCAATTTTATTGCCATTCCACTCTGAGACTTGAGAACTGATAACTACCCTTTGTTTAGTGTTCTCAAGATAGAAGAGTTTCAGTATATTTCTATCCTTTGATCAAACCTATGCCACCATGTCTGATGAAGTGAAGGTTTCTCAAACGGCACTTAACAGAGAGAATGATGTGACATTTAAGCAAAAGCCAGGCCGTCTGTATCATCCTGGTGATAACCCACTTACTTGCAACCGGTGTACCAAAGACAGGTGATGGCTGAGTTCAATCTCTCTTGTTCCGTGAACAGACAGGAATCACAACAAAGTGTGAAGAGCTGTCATATTGAACAACTGACAGAGGACTAACTCAGTTTCCTTTCACCTACCTAGGGTATGCAATAATCCAGACAAGACAAGACCCTACTGTTTAATTTATTTTTTTGCCTATAAACAAAAATTTGGAAAAAAAAAATTTCCCACATCCCTGACTTCACCTATATGCCTGATCTGTAAAACAACCTGATCCTGGTATCTCTCAATGACAAGATTCTTACATAGTAACTATTGTATAAAATTCAATAAATCTGACGTTCACTCACCACTCTCAAGAGCCAATTTAGTGTGAAAGCAGAGGTGGAATAGTGAGTGCCGTAGTGGAATGGTGGAATTTGGTCATGTTCCCATGAAGAGTAGCGCTCCTCAAAGTAAGCTTTTCTGGTTTCATTCAGGGCACCGATTGGCTGTTGAATGACACAAACCAAATAGCTATAATTCATAATTTCCTGACATGTAATCCAACCAAAAGGCATTAAAGGAATAAAATAAATTGGGACATTTAAACAAGGACAGATATAGCTTGAATAATATGCTGTTGCTGATGATAAGTTGTGGAAGGAAGTTAGTGAGTCGGGTATATTTCCTATTTTCATATCTTAATTAAGTCAAGCGATTTCATAATTACAATCACTCTAAAACCTGAAAGGAAAACTAGTAATGTTGCATAATCATCAGGAAAGGTGAGCTAAATCAATTCATGGTATTGTGAGTTCACTTTTTCTACATTGGGGGGGAAAAAAAGAAGTGACAGCATTCAAACTGAAGTTTGTGGAGTATCTAAACATAAGACTTGGGATAAAATTTCAGTCCAGTCATGGAACATTGACCGACTCAACAAAAGTAAAGAGGCATATGAAGCATTGACAAAGAACCATCAAGGTCTTATACATAGATAATGAGTTGTGGTTTATTTCTACACTCTGTCATAAGCCTATATTGGACTATTATTTCTTAAAAGCCAAACTGATTTGCAAACAAGTAAGAACGAATACATTAAGTCAGAGTATCAAAAAGAGTGACGGGCATAAACATAGATGTCCTTCTCCTTACCGTGTATAAACATAAATGTGCTTCTCCTTACCTTAGACAAGTCTCTGTATGAATTGGCACTACTGAGATCAAGGTCAGGATTATCATAGTTGACCAATATCCAAGGAAATACAGGGTACTGGTTTAAATCGTTGTAGGTTCGTCCTGGGAAATCAAAAAGATGGGACACTGATAGGAGACTAACACAAAGATTTCTTTTATGAGTAGGATACTCTTCTGTGGCAAAGCCTACATTTGCAAGATCTTAGTCTGAGTAATTACATCAACCCATGAATTTCTAATTATGGTTGAAACATTTGAGCTAGTATGTTGCCTTTAAAGTGACATTTTTTGGCTGCTTTTTGAAATCTTCAGTACTATTACCGAGTTTCATTGTTTTTGAACCATTCAATTTGTTCCATTAAACATTTCAGTAAGGGGTTGTTTTTTTTAAAGAGATTTTACTGCTGACTTTTCAGCAAAGATCCTTTACTGCATGAACTTAAAAGAAATCAGTCAAATAGCTATGAAAGGAATTAATAGGAAATAACACGTTGTGTGAACACATAACTATGTTAGTTATTTTGTAGGTTTAATGTCACTTTTCAACATCATAGGTTATATCAGCGACGGTGTTATTTTGACGTTTCTGTGGTGCCACACATGAGCCATAAGGTATAGCACAACTCGAATGACTCATTCAGTCACAATATACTGACCACAGGCCGACCAGTCTTAGCACTGTTCTCATAATCCTGAGCGCCAAGTGAGACAGTTACTAAAATGCCAGTTTTAAAGTCTTAGGTATGACTTGGCCGGGGATCGAACCTGCGACCTCCCTCTTCCGAGGCGGACGTTCTACCACTACGCCATCGGATCGGTACGTATGTAATTATGTGTCTCAAGGCAAATAATTGAATCAAAAGGGGCAACCTTTAGATATTGCAGTTTTATCCTTTTTATACGAAACAGACGTAACATTGTGCGTCATTCAAAATCTTAATGTGCCATGAGATATGCTATGTTTACTGACCTGCAATAGTATTGAGATACATGATGTAATCAAAGTTGGAAATTTCTCGTTTCTGCCACTTCTGGGTCATGTTGGAAAGTTTAAACAGCTGTTTTCCTGATGCCATGGACACACGTCTGTGAATGAGAGAGTAAATGAAGTTGAATGATCATCATGAATGTGTTTTATAAAGTGTGCATGCACTTGAGCCTCCACAGTTTCTCTGATAATAATTTCTAAGAATATTCTTCTGTTCTAGTTTCAGCAAAGTCTTTCCATTCCACAGACAGATAATCCTCTTTTCAATTGCATTTGCAGAGTATTTGAAATTGACTCCAGAGTCCTCATCCCACAATTTTCTTTTTGAATGTGTGCGTAGAATACTGTATACAATCCAAAACTTTTTCACCCTATTGCCCATCCTCACAGTTGTGAAGCTAATTGCTTTACGAATGTATCACGTAACGTGCCTAGAGTCCTGATTATAAGGGGAATAGGAGCAATATAAATGTGCAGCATTTTTATTATTATCTTTATTTTCAATGCCACATCCAAACATCATGAATACATCTGTCCCTTTACTCCTCATTATTCTTTCAGCATGGTGCATATCCTGTCTTGCTGCCATCCCACGGTTAATCATTATCATTTTTTTTCTTCTAATTTCATTATCCTGTATCATTTGATCAGCAAAAAAAGAAGATCTACAAATTCAGTAATAACTTTCTAAATGTCAGTTGCTCTGAAAGATGGAATACCCAGTAATTAATTCTAGTTGAGAAAATAAACGTTTACCAATCTTCTTTGTTTGTTTCATTTTTTTTCTTCAAACAGGCTGTCTTTAGGAATCCTTATCTTCTGTTAATTGAATTCAGAATTAGGGACATCTGCAAACCATGAGCTCTTTCAAGTAAAGGAAATGGTCCTCTTCTTTCCACTATGACTAAGGCCAAAAGATCAAGGATTTAGCAATGGGAAGATGAAGGGTTAATAAAAATGTTCACATTTCGTTCCTTAGTCCATGGAGAGAGGAAAATTTGAAGAGTCTTTCTGAATGACCATACATGAGGCCCAGTGACATTGGGATTCACACCATAAGCCTCTTAATCTGCAGTCAAATACCATAAATACCACCGCCGAGAATTGCTGCGATACATTTTGAAGTTTTCAAATTGAACAATGACAAAACTTTTAAATCTTAAGGCATTTCCCTAATTAAACAATACTGAAAAAAAAAAAAAGAACAACCTTGCTTTGAAATAGAAGTAAAGTGGTGATAATGTTGTTCATGCTTGAGATAGAAAACAAAAAGTAAGCAACTTCTTGTTCTGTCTGACATCTCAGGAGAAGGGCTGTTTTCCAAAGAATGCCATGTGTGTTGAGAAATAGGATAAGTTGAAGATGGGGTACTGTTATCTTCTCTTCACAACCAAACATAAAAGCCCTCAGTGTGGCTATCTTAATGATGTTTTGTTTCACAGTGGTATAAATCTCTCAAATAGAATTCACCATTAAATTTATATTAAGTTCACAATCTATACCTTTTAAAAGTGATACTACAGGTAGTTAAAAATTGAAAAATATCATTTGACTTATTTTTCTAAGGCACTTCCATTTCTGCCAACCATGGTACAGGAAACTTCTTTGCTGTGGCTACCATAATGGTGTTTTGATTTCCAATCAGCCATCTACTATATCTACCTGGCACCAAAACCAAACACACTTTCTCTTACCTTGCTTGCTGCAGACCATACTTGATTCCAACTCCAACCCTGGGGAGGGCACCAATAACTCTCTTGGCAGACTGATGATCAGGTAGGGCAAACATGATGGCCGCTGTGAAAAGAAACAGTATACACCAATACAACAATCAAGTGGTGTGTGAAAAGTCTGCTTCTTTGACTAGGTAAAGGCAAGGGGAGCAGTGTGAAATGGAAAGACTTGTTTGGTATTGGAAAATACAGACCAATTCAGGCATTAAAAAAGTAAGAACAGGAACCATTAAATGATTTCACACACACAAAAACAATAACAAAAGCAGGAGAAAAAAACAACAACAAAAAAACAAACATTGAAACAAAGAAACAAACTACTGTCCTCGCAAAGAAGAGAAAAAAGAGAGGATATTAGAATCGGTTCAATAACATCATCCTACACCATTGAACAAAGAAGCTCACATTATCGACTGTTCATTAAATACCTTGAACCAATTCTTTTTTTTCTGTTTTTGTTCTTTTTTAAAGGCATACTCTGAATTATTATGAAAGGATAACTGAATCATGATAACATTGTAACATCTCTTGATGAACTGATGTTTAATTCAATTTCAAGTTCATAACTGTTACTTTATGTCCCACATAAAAAGTAGCCTTAAGTCTATCCATTTTTTGTTTTATTTGTTTTATGCTCTTTGGTCTGAGATAAATGCTGATTTTAGCGTTTTGCTTTGACTGAAGCATTCATTTCTTCTTTATCTAATACACTGATTGTGACTCAGTTAGATGGGTTCATGTAAGGCTCTCAGTGAACATGTTAAGGGACACTGCTTAATTTAGTTTGTTGTTCCAGTCTAAGGGTGGTTGATCGCTGGGTGATCGCTGGGTAGTGTAAGACTTCTTTTAAAAAAACCCAAAAAATCCCAAAACAAACAAAATAGACAAATTTTAATAAACATAACCCCCCATCCCCCACGAGATATCATGGTAGCTCCATATCATCAACATTAGCAGCAGTAACGTATTATAATCCTCCATATTGTTATTATCCTTCTTTCATATTGTTATTGTCATTGTTGTTGTCATTGTTGTTGTTCTTACAGGAACAACAGTTAGAGAATTTTGTCAATGAATTCTTTTTATTGAAATCCATAATGTACAATTACCTCATTAAGACCTGCACTAGAACAGTTGAATACATGTCCTCTTTTTGGTCTTTTGCGTCACAGTATTATCCTCTAGTACTATAGTGCACTAAATGGCAAGCCTTTGGTAGAAATTCGGCAAGGCGAAGTAACTTTTCCCACTTCTCTGCTTTTCATATACCTTTTAGAAGACTTGCAACTTGTCATCCAATGATATTAGCTACAAAGGGCATGGAATATTCATATCACACTTTGCTTTTTTCCACTCTTTGCATCTATTAGGTCTCAACAGGGAAATACGACAAACTATAAAACAGCAGGGAAATACGATAAACTATAAATGGGTCACAATGAATAGAAAGAGACAATCAATGGAAGGAAGATTCTTACTGGAATAATAACCAGGCAATACAAAGTGGACTGGAAATAAGCTTGCACAAGTTGTTAGTCACATCTTGAGACTTTGCAATGACACTTTTCACCTTAAAGGAAGAGCAAGAATTCTACCAGCCAAATCCGGGGTTCGATTCCCTACTAATATTGGATTATCCTCCAGTGTTTTATTTGTTCTCTCCTTTGTGTGGTCTTGTCAATTGTTCGAAATGAATCTACCTGCCCCTGTTTATCTCTATCACCTTAGATCTTAGTCCTTCCCTTTCTTGACGCACAAAATAATATGGCTGTCACGACTCTCTGTGTTGTGCTATTTCTTGTGCTTCTTTCACATTGATAGATATCTGAGTTTTTGAGGTCCCTTTCAATAATCTCTTCCCATGCAAGCCTTGGTCTCAATACTTTATATTACATCTTAAAGTCAAGCGCTCGAGCAATGCTGCCTTTTGTTATATGGGCTTTGTAATCCAATTTGGAATTGATTACATTCATCTTCTTCTTTCGTTCACTTTTGTGGAGATTAAACAGGAAGACCAGTCTCATTGATGAACACACTAGTCTTAATGCTTCATTCAGTGGGCCATGGAGTTTTGTGTTTTTATCTATCTCCATGGCCAGTATTGATTTTTTTTTTCTGAATATTTCAAATATTTTGCAGTGTTGCAAAATATGCCCTGCATTTTGCAGTGGGGCTCCACAATCACAAGATCCGGTTCCTATCTTAAAATTGTCATGCATAAAAATGTCCCTTAAGTCGCTTGTGCCCTGTCGTGAGTGCAGTGATGATGACCTGTTGTTGACATATAAATTGTGATTTGCCATGACCCTAGAGCTGTTTAGCGAAAAGGGACTAAGCGCGACCGACACGGTATATCATAATTTCTATGATACTGTTGTTGTTGTAACTGTAATTATTATATCATCATGATTATTATTTCTAGTATTGTTGTTACTATTATTGTTATCACCATCATCGTCCTTATCATCACGCTTCAACTGTCTCTTCTACGTGAAGGGTAAGTGGAACTGTTTATTTATTTTCCGTCAGACGTCCGATAGTTATCAAGACGGAAGCTTTGGAAGTAACCGCCTCTTCCTCTTCCCACATCCACGCCTTCCGACATCTTTTATCCCTTCAACAGTGTACCTTTCCGACAAATCTGTCTTTTGTTTCTATGAGCTGCGGTCTTCCGTCGCGCATTTAATCTTTTCGTCTCTCGGATTTCCTTCCGTTTAGTTTGTTTTCGAACCAAAAGAGGGTGTGGAAACCGGAACCAGCCAGAGCCGCTAGAGTCTAAATTGCTCCAGGGCACCGTACAGCTTTTGGGCGACTTTCAAGATTCAGTAGCCCGGCAGGGTGCCATTAATTTGATGTCTGCGACCCCCAACACCCACCCAACCCCCCTCCCCTCATCGTCCATACTGATTAGTATCTATTCTTTTCTCATGGCCAACATGCTTACGACAACGTAGGAAACAATGCACTTTACAGGATGCTCGCAGATTATTCTTTGCACTGTTACAAAAAAAAAACAAAAAAAAAACAAAAACAAAAAAAAAAAAAAAGCCAGTT
>JAOWAY010035908.1:0-12099 GCA_028565895.1 Goniobranchus geometricus
GGAGGAGGAGGAGGAGGAGGAGGAGGAGGAGGAGGAGGAGGAGGAGGAGGAGGAGAAGAAGAAGAAGAAGAAGAAGAGGACAGATGTATTATTTTTTGATGACTTACCTTCCTTGGCATAACTGAAGATCAAAGAATGGTTCGAAATAATGGACTCATTCTTAGGCAATGCCCACGATCCGTAGAATCTCACAAGCTGATTAAAGGGTTTTTTTTTCACTTCATAAACAAGCAACTACCGGTATGTAATATATCAGGCAATAATGCGTGAATGGCGTGTCTTCTTCAATTAGAGAAATGAACAGAGAAAAGTGGTTTTTGAAGATCGTCTTCTAAGGACTCACCGATAAACTGAACTTAAACCAAATCTTATATTCATTTTGTCTTTGGTGTAATTCATCCCCACAGTGGCAGCAAGTCCACTTTGAACAATCCAATTACCTTCTACCAGGACATTGCCATTTAACATAACACAAGCACCTCATCTACAGCTTTGTGCTTCAAAGCAACCCGAGACATGAATTGGGCTTACAAACCGTGCCAATTTCATGTTCTGACAAGTAAGTTGAATTACAGGTACAAAAATCATGAAAGATTCGCTTGGTTTCTTTCAACCATAAATGTTAAGAGGTGGTAGCCACTTGTCTATGAAAGGGAGCTGGCGGTAAGGAAAAACGAACGTCCCTCGTATCGCTGTTGGCAATGTTCTACTGTACCGAACTTATCTGCCGGTTTTCATTTGAAAGGGGCTATACATTTAATGCCTCTGGGTGCCAACTTAATTTCGATGCGATCATGGTTAACGGACAGGTCGTTTGGCGTCATAGGTCATTAATAAAAAAAAATAATAATAATAATCAATGCTTCTTATATAGTCAGATGTCATTTCTTTCCAAATGTCCGTCCTTTGGTTTGTTTTATCTGAGCGTAAGTCTATGAGAAAATGTAAAACAAAGGATTTTCCAAAACTTTTCATTATAAGCCCTTTCAATTGAATTACGGTAGTAATGTAGGCCTCGCCGACATATCTATAGAGATGGCACCTCATTTAATCTGTTTCTTTTTAAACATTTTAGCTTCATACCTTAAAAGAAATGAAGTGGCTTCAGCATCTGAGAAGCAACCAAATCATATATATATATAATATATGTATGTGTGTGTGTGTGTGTGTGTGTGTGTGCCTTAGTTTGTCATCTACGTGAACTAATTTTTTTTCTCCGGAAAAGACGGGCTCATTTAATGATTAAATCGCCAAATTCTTCATTGATTCTGTTTTAAAATGACACTATGTGACTACATCGTAGTTGTTGTTTGCTGTTGTAATAGGTCTTTGTTTTTGTTTTAAAAAAAAATTTTAATGCTGGTTTTTACGGCCTATTCGTCACCCACAGTTCATAATAAATTAATCGTTTGTGACCAGAGGAAGACTGACAGGTTGTGGGGGTGATGGGGAGGGGAGATTGTAATGTACCGATATACAAAACCGATTAATTATACCTTTACTCAGTCGACAAATCTCATCGCATCTTGATGAGTGTCAAGTCTTTATAAAGCAACAGCATACGGTAGAATAGTAAGCGGTAAGTACATCTTATTTGATAGAGTGTTATTCAATCAGACTTAATGTATTAGTTTAAAAGATGTGGTTAGATAAAGCCTATTATCATCATTAATGTGTCTGCCCCTACTTCAACCCTTACAACGAATAATATTGATGAGTAGGAAAAATTCATTTGCGACCTACAAAATATCCTTTAAAAGCACTGGGAACAACACACTTGCCATCGTTGCAGGGGATTTTTAATTCAAAGGTAGGCAAGGAAAGGGAAGAAGATCTACATCGGAATATTTTCAAGAAGGTATAGGAATGAGAATGAACAGAATCTTGTTTATTTCTGTGAAAAAAATAAACTTTTTTTTTTTTGCTAACATCGCTTTCAATAAAGCAGCGAAACATAAAACCACAAAAATTTCGGACAAATCGCTTTATGAAAAAATATAAAGAAAATCCGATCTCAATTCAAATAGTAGAAGCCAGATGGAGACTATTCGGGCATGTTCTATGCCACAATCAAGAAATCCCCGCTAATAAAGCAATGGCATTTTAGTTCGCTAGAATCAATAAAAGCACAAAAGGAAGACAAACAACAATGCTTTCAATTACATTAAATAATGATTTAAGGAAACTTAAAAAACAACCAAATGAATTAAGAATCACTAAAATGATTGGAGGAAGTCAGGAACATAGCACAAAACAGAGAGGAGTGGATTGCTTTCAGCAGAGTGATTCAAAGAACAGCCGAAGCTCGAAGTCTGATGACCCCGACAGTGAAAATCTGTAAGTCACATCATAGAATTGCTTACAGCATGTAGTTATGCTCTTATTGACTTTGGCACAATGCTGATTTCTATACATAATATTCTTGGTAGGAGCTGTCTCAACAAGGGCAGGCTAAAATAACAGATAGTCAGGTGGTAGGCCTCCCCCATCCTTGTGAAGTATATTCTTCCAAGTCTTTTGACATATCCAAAACCTTTGGGTCGCCACAGCTGTTCACCATCTTACAAGCTCTGCATAATTTTTCTTTATTTTTCTTTTGGCAATGGCTTGTGTGATCCAGCAGAGTCCACATGCTTTTCAGAGAGAATTGGTCAAGACCGAAATCACTAGAATTGCCATCAGGAGTAATTTAACGCAATATCTGTACTCCTGGTGCTGTATTGGCTGTATTGCCGCGGACTACAACCAGAAACCCTTATTTTGTATTGAAATGATTACTCACTCCATACACCCATGTATAAATACCAAAAGCAAGACATTGAAACGTACAAACATACCAAATTTGGTGGTCCTGACAGCATGTTATCTGTGTTATTCTGTCAAAACTGGAGAAACAGCTTAATAAAATTGAATACACCTCTGACATTCTCTGAATCTCTGAAAGTCATTCATATGATGGAATGATAGGAATCAAATTTGCCCAGGAATATCAGCTTTTCCCTGCTTCTTTTTCTTCATTGTTTAACAGCACACACCTTCTGCAATTTCCAACTCTTCAAGTTTCTTTTACATAAACAACTTGCATGATGAGCCTCCCAGCTTATTGCTCGTCTTCGATATGACTACCATACCAACAGTTCAGCTCAATAAATCTGTATGCCACATTTTTTCTGAAATCGACTTCTTGTTTTATCATGGTGGTGAAATAATCAATCTCATCTTCGGCATTAAAATCGAATGGTGAATAATAAAGATGAACACACTACTGTGAAGACAGATTGCTAGAGCTTGACATAAAGACAAAATCAGTTTTGTTCTATCTCGTGACAAAAATTAAAGTTGTGGTTTACAAGTTTCTTGAACTGGGCTGTATTACCTCAGAGAAAAATATGAGAAAATTACTCTTCACTAAAGCTAGCACAACTAGATTTGAGGCCTGGACTCTTTGGATAAGCCAACACAGCCATGTAAAGGCAAACAATAAGCCAAGCTTCTTCTGATGAAACATCTAATCCTGCCCTGTGAGCATCAAAGCAAAAGCCTACAGAACCCTTGTGAGACCATTGATGCAATACTGCTCAAGTCTTTGGGATCCATTCACTCAAAAAAACATCAATAAGTTTGAGCCAGTTCAGAGAACTTGCTGATTTGTATTCAACGGATATGAAGAAGAAGTGAGGGTCTCAAAACTACTCATAGATAAGAAACGGATATCGTTGCAGGAAACCAGAACCAAGCAAAACATAATGCTGCTCTTGAAAGCTAAAGGAGGACAGACAACAATTCCAGTGGAACACCCATGAAAATCACATGCATTCTACCATCATCAAAAATAGACGCTCATCTACACTCATTCACACAAGCTCCAACCAACCGTGAACACACTTCCTAAAGACATCAGACTAATACGGAGCAAAGAAAATTTCACTCATGGACTCTAAATACTTTTCCACAAAAATCCTAACAAGGAATATGAAACTTCTCAAAAAATTTGTGTACTTGAAGTGCACAGCTTGTCTATTATGTTGCGTTTACCTTATAAGAAGCTGCAGCATTATGTGACTGATCTTGGTCTTGAAAGCATTCAGTTCTGCCGCTAATTCTGCAAACAGAGTACTCTCTGCTCTGCTGTGTTGTGTTGGTGAAAATGGGGAAAAATCAGTTTCTTTCGACTCATTATGACTCCCATCAGACTTTCTTGCATTGCAAAATATGTGCAGAAACGTTTTACAGATCCAACTTGCCCAAACATATGAGCAGAACCTAATACCAACAAAATTTCACAATTGTTGTTTATCACAAATATTTAATATGTATTTCTTACTTCAAAGGCATTCAGGGATTAAATCTGGCTAAATTTGGATATTCAATGATGCGTAAAATAAGATCTCCACATTCAACATTAGGATATTTCTATGTTAACACAACTATGTGTAGGAGCGAAGTCAACCTCAAGAAACAATATTATGGGAGTAATGTATCAAAGTATTCTTAACTCACTTACTAAAATATAATAAAGTAAGAATTCCTGTCTTTACAAGGTTTTGGTCAGCCAGAGGTCAGGAGGGTCTTTGGCCGACTGACATTTTTGAATAAGGAAAAAACAGAGCAGTGACTTATTGCTGAAGGCCTTTATGTCTGTCACACTCAAACACTTTGCATAGATTTAAAACATACTAAAGAAAAATAATACTTATGATAGCGGTTCTGTCGCAAAAGTGAAAAGTAACACAGAGTATATATGAACCATAATTTGTTTAATTCTTTTTAATGACATATGATTTAAGAAGAGGGAGCATATCAAAACATGTATCTAAAATATCATAAATGACATTACCTGAAAATAAAAACTTTAACTATGTATAATGACAGAATAAAGCATAAGTATACAAATAGAGATTTGTTCTTCAAATTTTGAGGGGAAAAAATATGGGAATTATAGATATCAAACCTCAGTTAAAACTCTGGACATCCAAGAACTACACTGTCACAGAATATTCAAAACAAGGATTGGATTGTCTATCATCAAGCCACCAGCTGATACAAAAACTTTTGATGATAAAAATTTGTCCTTAGCAAAGAACAGCCTTTGAGGCAGCATTACAAACTAACTAGAATGAGCAGCGTATGATCTCCTTAAATAATAGTATTGAGCAAATCATTGAGCACAGCGGATAAAAATAATATTTGTTTACAAACACCAA
Organism: Goniobranchus geometricus; assembly: GCA_028565895.1. Classification (NCBI taxonomy): domain Eukaryota; kingdom Metazoa; phylum Mollusca; class Gastropoda; order Nudibranchia; family Chromodorididae; genus Goniobranchus; species Goniobranchus geometricus. Next base: position 5,205 of record JAOWAY010035908.1, read on the forward strand.
TAAAATAGAATATTCAAATTACAAAAATGTTGCCATTGCTTTCTTATTTGTATATATCTCTAATATTTACAATAATAAAAAGTGTATAAAACTCATTATCACAGTAGTGCAGTGGGATACTTATAAAATCAACAACAGAAACATTAAATGTTCTCAAGCCAAAACTTTCAAACTGACAAATATTTTGAGTGAGCACACATTCAACAGAATCTAGTCAAAACATCAAAATTTCATACAAAATGTCCTTTGTAAAGCTTATCACTTTCAGATCATGGTTGTTGTTTACTATGACATTCTGTAGGATTTGGTTTTTGGAAAGTACTGGATCCGCCTTCATCGTAATGAATGAAGGTCTGCAAATCAAAATGGCTAGGCCTGTAATGGATATTTATGATTAAAAAAAAAAAAAAAACTATCAAAAACATCTGACTTCATAGGCCAAAGCAAATTCAAATGTTATTCACATAATCATTGAAGAAGATTATAATGTTCAGCCCTAATATGAAAATAATTCAAAACATGACAATTGTTTGAGTAATAAAATACAAAATGAAGTTAAGTAACAGAGACGTCATAAAGAATGAAATGACAAAGGATAGAAAAATATAGCACTTTGGAATAAAAACGCAACACCAATCCTTTAGACTATTTGCTGTATTCTTCTTTTCCATGAATGTGGCCTTTCTCATATGAGGCTATTTGGTTAATCCCTGAAAAAAGCACAAAACTATGGAAAGTGACAGTGACAAAATTCTTGTAAATAACTCAGTGTGGCTCCCAATTATACAAGAAATATGAAGATTATCCAGGAAAGAAAAATAATGCAGTATCTATGGTTGTTGTCTCAGGTATTAGATGTGGCTCATACTGATAAACTGATTGACATTAAAAACAACAATTTTAATTTGTATGGCTTTGTATCAGTTGTATTTTCAACCTGAAAATAATAAGACACCACAACGGAGCATTGAAATGGACATCTCAAATAGAAAGACGTGGGGAAAGGCCAGCAAGAGAGAAATAAAAGAAAGGAAATGGAAAGTAATGGAATGATGTCCAAAGGTGAAACATTTGTTGTTGCCCTCTGTGACTCCACAGAGATATTATTATCTAAGATGGATGGGTGGATTAACAATACACCAAGTCCTACTGAAAGGCAAATCTGCAAGGCAAGGCATAAAATTTACAAACTCAACAATTAAATATAATGTTAGATTTTATAGATTTACAATGTAAAGCGCCTTGAGCTTGAATTTTATTCGAGAATAGGGGCTTTAAAAATGTCCATTATTATCATTAATGTACACCAAAATCATCTTCCTTTTTCCAAAACATTGTATCACATAAAAAAATCACTCTTATTATACAATAGTTGCCACGATGGCCAATAGATAGAGAATTGGGCTCACAACCAAAAGGTCACAGGTTCCATTCCTGCTGAGGACATTGTGATTTAACCCTTGGGCAAGGTTATTAAAACTAAGTGCCTTTTTTTTGGAGCGCTGTTCTAACAGCTGACACTCAGTTTTCGATTAAAAGCCAAAAGACAGATTTTCCCTCAGGGATGAATATATTTCTTTCAAGTAGAAATATTCCTTGTGAAATGTTATTGTGCTTTTTCAGAACAGTTTCTTCCTTTTTTAAGAATAATGTGAAAGGAAAAGAAGAACTGCAATTATTTTGTTTCTTTGAACCCCTTCAGAAATTGCATGTTTGACTAAGACAAAATGATGAACAATTTCAAAACTGGGATGAAGTTGTTTTTATATTCATTATTGGTTTTCAATGCTAAAATTACTGGTATTCTTTTATACACTTAATTCTGAGTTGTTTCTGAGTTATAAAAACGTTTTGTGAGACAAGGTAAGAAAGTGTGTATGTACAAATAGCTTCTATGATCATCAATTTGATTTTTCATGAGCAAAGCTGGGTCCCTGGCTAAAAGCGAAATTTTGCAAAAACACAATCCTTAATTTATAAATATATTTGTATGATAAAAAACATTCCATTCAGTAATGCTAAATAACGAACATGCCAGAGAAATGATGAGGTATTAATTGTACAAAAGACACATTAGGAATGGAATCTCCTAAATCTACATGTAGCCTATGTGAAACAACAGGCATGTAGCATAAAAGAATAATGCTAGGTTACATTCAAAACTCATTGAGACAGAAATGGATCTCAAACAGTGGCTCAACTCTGATGTCAGAAGTTGGCAATGTAACAGGCTAGACCAATTTTTTTTTCAATTGTGCCTTCAGGAACAATGCATATAAAATGAGGCCCCAGCCAGTCTGATTCACTCCTCTCACCAACTCACTCCAATTTGTGCGAACATATGATCCCTTACTATTGATTGTGCCTCCTTATTTTGTGCGCCAAGTAAGGCAGAGGTGAACTTTTCATGAAGTTGTTGTTATTATTGGTTTATTGAACATCCAGCTTATCAAAAGTCTGGATCTATATCTAGCCCACTACTTCAAAAGCAAACTGTTTTGCTTTTCTTTTCATCAATAATGGATTGCTCTCAGGTGTACGTGTCAGACGATGCATTTACTTTCAGATTGACCACACTCACCCAAAAGTAATAGATGGTAAAATGGACTTTGGAGGCCCAAAAAGATCTTAGCATCCCTTCCAAAAAACCAAGAACCGCAGCTTATGCAGAACACATTCGGTCCACCTCTAATTTTAATCAATTCAAGAATTCTATCTTAATGTGGGAAGGGGGAAAATGCCAATGAAAGGCTTGTATTGTGTTGGGTTTTTCCGATCTCTTATTTCATTATAAATCTACAAATTTTTAGACAATTTCATATCTATTATTATTATTATAACATGCATTATTTGGTTGGTGAAAACCTCATAGGGCTTTGAAGAACATATTTTTTCTAGGGTATTTTCTTTTAATGTAATCTGTACCGACAATAAATAAATTTTGAACTTGAACTTCCATGAGAAATATCAGCAACAGAGAGACAGATCCAGAGGTATCTTTACGATTACTTCTTCAATAGGGATAACAAATCTTTGCATCTAAAATCTCTCAGTAGCAGTAGTAGCAATAGCGGCAGCAGTAGCAGCAGCAGTAGCAGTAGCAGCAATAGCAACAGCAGTAGCAGCAGCAGCAGCAGCAGCAGTAGTAGTAGTTGTAGTATTCTTGCTACACCTTTGATTAAGTTTCCACTTTATTTCCTTATAAAAGAGCCATAATGGTGCTCTTTATATATATTAACTCCCCTATTTGACAACTATTGCTCTATGCCATCACTTAATACAAAATGGTACCACCACCTGTCATGAGTTGTTCTCAAACAGTGTTTCTATAGAGGGTGACATATATGGTAAAAGATCGTATAGAATCGGTTCCATTATCTAGAATAAAAATAATAAAATTCCAATGAATCCTTGATGATCAAGAAAACGGTGGTTTCATCAAGCTGTCATAAAGTTAGCGTTAAAAATACAATAGCCTGATACAGTAATCTCAATGCCTTGCACATCCGCCTTTCCCCCATATTCATACAGCTGCCACAGATATTGGAGATAAAACCCTCCTCTTTGAGAATGGTTTCTGCGTGTGGAGAAAACCTGGCATAGACTTTGAGGTGCCTCCAGCTTGCACTTTGTCCAAGATTTTCAGAGCCTTCCTTGATTCTCTGAAATGGAAACAAAAAGATACGACATGGATGTTCGAATATTCAAATTTTACATGTTTCTTAAAAGCACATTTGTCAATCAAAATTTGTTTTCAGAATTCATAGCTGAATAATTATCACTATCCCAAATAAAATGTTTTGGATATGTACAAAATAAAAGAACCATCAAGACAAAAAATGAATGTTTAAAAATTGAAGGTTTGAACCAGAACAGGCTCAGTTTTATCATATAAATGACCATTCAGATTGTCAAAACATGTATTTTGAAAGTATTATGTATGGGATATTTCAACCCTCTTGCCTCTTTTGCTCTCTAAGATGAACATGAGCAATATCTCAGAGGAGCAAAATAAATGATAATATAAGACAGCACATAAGAAAGAGTACACTTATACCTTGCTAAAGGCCCATCCAATTTTTCTCTTTCATGCAGACTACGAAGAACTCGCTTGTCTGTCAGCCGAAGTGTTCCGAATGTACGAATAATCTGGCATTGAAGAAAATGTGCTTGTGAGGAAATTCTTGACTCAAAAATAGTTTCTACTAGCCAAAGGACAGTATGTGCCTTTGCAACATCTTTACAGGCATTTCAACTGATCAACAGATGAATACTCCACAACAATTTTGACATTAATGGTAGACCAAACAGAACATTTATAACAAACGGAATTTTCTTTTCTTCAAAAACAATTGCAAGAATGAAAACATTGGCCAAAAACAATTTTATTAACTGACTGACTATCAGCAGCCACTCTGAATGCTAGTCAAACATTCAGAAATTATGGTCAGCAATACACTGTAGCCCATGATAAATACATGTTTGCAATGGTTCCAGCCTTGATAAGCAATACTGACATTTGCTAAATTGCTTTCCTTCATTTCATAACAAATTTATACCGAGACCTTTTTTTTGTAAGAGCATATTTTTTATACAACTTAGCTTAACAGTCAATTACTGCATTTAAATCTGACTTTATCTGAGATGGAGACTGAAAATGTGCTCTGATACAAATTAAGTCAAGGCATCTTTCTTCATTGCATCATGCTGTGACAGAGTCAGTTTTTCACCACATATGGCTTTATTGCTACAAGACTGTTATCTTTGACTTAGAAGGGAAGTCAACTGTAAAATCTTCAGGTAACATTTCTCATAGTGGCTGCCTTTCCATGGCAACAAATATTTCATGTCTTAACTTAAATACTCAATTTTGGAGTCTTTCATGCACTGTCAGGTAGGTTTTAGACAAAGACAAACGACTGAAAAGGTAAACTGTCAACCCATTGGGTTTCTTTTGGAAAAATAAGAGCATGTCAAGAAAACCCAGAAATCAGTAGGGGAACTGTAACTCAATTTAAAAGAAACAATTTTGTATGTGGTTCTACTTTCATGGTACACTGATAAACTTGAACTACTTTGCTCAGTCTCACCATAAGTCGGACATAGTCACTGGAGTCGAGTTCAAGCATCTCTAGAAGAAGACGAATAAGCTTTTCACTCTTCATGCCCAATGTGCCCTGAAAAATAAGAGATAATAGAAGTACAGGATATTTCTGTGAAATCTTTTCCAATGAAATACTTAATACACTTGGTAAATGATATCAATGACTGGTATATGAAAAAATAGAAAAGAAGAAGAGATAACTCATATAATGGTGCTAAAGAAGGATAAAATAAAGAAATATAATGTGCAAAAATGAGAATAAAATCAGTTTTACCACATTGGATGTGACTTTGTCTCCAAATTATGCATTTCTTCATTCAAATTAAATCTAAGATTTAACAAAACTAGTGTAATAGTTAATAAAACATCATCTTTTATTCCATGGGCAGCTAAATAAATCCTGTTCTAATGCCCTGGTGTAGCAATTAGGACCAAGGATTGAGTTTTATTTCTTCCAAAACTAAATGTAGCACTGATGACAAGGAATTGCTTAAGTGTATATCTAATTGAAGAATAGATTAATTGGGATTAAAACCCCTCAAATGAAATGCAGTATGCAAAATATATACATTCATGAAAATCACAAAATCATCAAGTATCAAATCACTGACGGTTTATTCAATATAGGTAGGCCTATATAGATTACAAATACCTCCCCCTCTTCCCCCCCCCCCCATTCCCTGCAAACTTTTCAGCATTCTGCTTCGGACAGCACTCATTTTATCTCACTACAATGACATGGGAATCAAATAAATACATCCAGACGCTGCCAGAATTAATTACCAGCCTCCAAAAAAGACTCAATAATAATTTTTTTGCCCCAATCATGACCAGGTTATGATATAAAATGACAAAATTCCCAAAAAGTAAATTAGAAGTGAATGTACTGAAAACCGCTATGCTCAAAGAACATTTAAAGGACTAAGAAACTTCAGTAATCTAACATAGGCAATGACAGTAAGACTCTGTCAAATCAACTTGGCTGAGAGAAGAGGAGGACGATGAAACGGGGTGATGAGAAGAAAATGCTCACCACTGATATAGCGGCTTGGCTTCTTTCATCTTCATCAACATCTTCAAGTCTCCTGTTGATGAAAAATTATTTTTAATTTTTTTTATAGATTACCCACTGCTTTTGATTTCAGGTAATGACAAATTTTGCTCTGAAAAAAAAAGGTGAGAATCAAACTGTATACATAATGTAAATTCTACATATATATTTGTGACTGTCAACATCAATTTACAAATGGGTTCAGAGTAAGCTTTATAATCAAACTGTTTTGAGCTATACAAAATATGATGTACATTGATTATCTTACTGGAGAAGGAATTTAAGGTGTTAAATATGATGAGGTTGTCCTTATCATTTTTATGTGCAAATTACTGCAAACTGACAACAGTAAATGTTATTCATTCTTTAAGGTGTTTCAATGACTTTCAAGGGAACCATTTTTTTTAAGTTTCTACATTTTTCTAAGCCTTTGATTGCTGATAAAACTGTATGATGTTTACTTATCAGAACAAGACAAAAAAGCAACAACAACAAAAAAACCAACCATTTTCTCCTTACCATGTTTTGTTGTCTGTTGAATTATCATTTTAGTGCTGTGAGTATGTCATCAGAATTTCCCTGATAGGATTATCAATTATTTCTGTATTCCCCATTCCTGTTTTTGCATTTTTTTATTCTTCTTCTTCTTCTTCATCTTCTTCTTCTTCTTCTTCTTTTCCTTCTTCTTCTCCTTCTTCTTCTTCTTCTTCTTCTTCTTCTTCTTCTTCTTCTTCTTCTTC
>JAOWAY010036019.1:0-12098 GCA_028565895.1 Goniobranchus geometricus
ACGTATTATTTTGTCATTGTCAATATACAATTTTTTCAGTAACGATGTGGGTTGAATTCTAAATATTCAGTATTTTAGTTGAATGACGATATTTATTGTTCTCTCCACTTTTGTGCACATGCCGCACTCCTCAGATCAGTGTGTAGTTGAAGTGATATTTCATCGCTTATGAGCCCAAGATACTTTAAAATATTTCAATGTTCCAGTGCTTTTGTGCTGATCTTGTTGGATTGACCATCTGAACAGTGATTGTGCTAGTTAAATTTAGTTTTGTCGATTAACCGGCCTCAGCCTGTACAGTGTATGTGAACTGTGAACGCAGGCCTATTCAATTAATTGTTTATTAGGCTTGGATCTGCATGGAGATCTCGACTTAAGGTTATTAGATTGGGCCTTATTAAAAGGTACCTCTCCACCCAAAAGCATGTATCAGGTCAGAGGGCAGGTGATTATTCAAATATTTTTTCTTCCTTCACTAAAAAAGCTGATGATCATGCAACTATTCATGCTAAGTCACTTTCACCAAATTTCTGGTTGATAAAAACATTCCCATTGCTGTTGCTGATGATGTAGGAGATTTGCTTCATTCAATGTACCCCAATGATGCAGAGTTTAAGAATTATAAGTGCACCAGATCTAAAATCTCATATTATTCACACATTGGCAGAACATGAAAAGGAAGAGACTTTCACATTTTACTTGACTCAGGTGTCTATTCTATCAGCACTGATGGAGGCAATGACATAAAGCATAAATTATTTCCCATTTTGGTCAGATATGCTGATATCAAATCATTTAAAAAAAAGAAAAAAAAGAAGAAATTAATAATAAGCATTGGATAATTGACTGGACATTAAATAAAGATTACTATTCCAAAACTGTCTGTTAAAAATCACTTTCAAATGTAGATAGATCTAGGTCTATTACTCGAGCGACTGTATCATAACTAACCATCAGAGGCAAGGTGACTTGCTTGTTCTGGCTGAGACAGCTGATCTATTCAGACATTGGTTCAAATGTTGAGTAGAAAATAAGAAGGGGATTAATGATTATTTTCATTTGTTTACTTTTTAAAATTTAAAAGAAAATCAAACAGGTAAAGAGTAAGCTAATGAAATTATTAAAATAATCTTGTAGGAGATATTTTTACATAAAAAATCTACTTTTACAGGTCAATTGTTCAGTGTAGTTCGATAGAATTCTTCAATCAATAGGTTGCTAAAAAAATCTTTTAAAAATACTTATAGATAATATTGTTCAAAACCCTTCCATGAAATGTGTAAAAGTGATTGAAGAATCTGATTCAGTCAAAAAGTAAAAAAATTGACCAACCATCAGATTTTCCCATAAAATGCCTGTATCTCAAAACTATGCTTAATGACATCCAACGGGTTTTGTCAGGCCACCTCACATTTGTACTCTTTAACTTTATCAACTTTTTCATTTTTTGTAACCATAACATTATGAGGGATGTCTGTCTTTCAAAAGTCAAAAATCACTTCTTTTGGGTTTTTTTAAACATTAAGATGTATGTAATTGTCATTAAAATAATTGTGAAGGTCAAAATCTGATCTAATAAGGGCTTGTACGGATGTATTGTCAGCATAATTCATAATGGGGATGCTTGAAAAGGCGGTTTTACAGTCATTTGTATAAAAAGAGAAAAGGATAGGTGCGAGCACTGGGCCCTGTGGTGCTCCAGTATTTGTTTGTTATAATTATAGAACAGTTGTAAGTTTCATTTTCTCCCATCAGCCAAACAAATTGATGTCTATTTGATTAAAACTCCAAAATCCAGAGGGTTATGTTTCTGTTCAACCCATATCTAGTAGTTTGGGAATCAAAAGGCGGGGTTGAATGGTGTTGAAAGTGGTTGAGAAATCAACAAAGAAGGTTGTAATATAACATTTGAAATACAAAACAGCATCTTCAACTCCCTGTCTAGCTTTACAGGCAAATTTCAAGGGTCTAGAAAAGGTTCACATTTGATCATAGTCATTTTCAAAACAATTCGCCCAAGACATTTCATAAGAATTGATGTGAAAGCGACTGTTCGTAAATCATTCATTTGCTTTATAGTAGAACAATTTGGAAGAGGTGAAATTTGAGACATTTTTTCAGATATTTTGTATTTCTTTCATTGAAAGTGCCAAATGAAATGTAATCCAAAATATAAAAGAAAGTTCATTTGAGCAGGTTTTCAAAATATGGGCTTTAAGATTGTCCGGACCACAACCTTTTTACCTTAAATTTTTTTTTTAATGTATTTATTTTATTGGCTTCGACTGTTAATGACATTTCGTTGTTGTCTTTAAATTATTTTTTCATCTCACAGATTTGGTCAGTAAAATCTGTGTCCTCAAATCTTGAATAGAAGAGTAGAAGTTATCTGCACATTCTTTTTCTTTCCCCTTGTCTAAAAATACAGATTATATTTGAAAATATAAAATGAGAGATTTTTAAAAGAATCTTTGTGAGATATGTAGAAGAAAAGTACCTGGAGGGACAGAATAAACTCAAATCCCAAGATTGACTGGACCCACCCTACCAACCTTTATTGGCCCAGGCCATATCTCAAAACTACCAAGCACAACATAAGGTTCCTTTTAATTTGGACTCTCACAGATATGGTATTGGATTATGTCTCTTGAATTATACAAAAGGCGTAATTTTTTACACTCCTTGTTCTGTCCACGGCATAGTCCAACAGGATGAAATGTAGTTTTTTTTCCATTTTTTGCATCTATCTTTCATGAAGATAGTGGTACTGTTTAGGCCTTTGGACTGAGATAATGAAAATCTGGCATCACATTTCAATGAAGGTTTAGACCTAGGAAAGTGTATGATCACTACTCTGCCGTGCCAAGGCAGAGCGACGTATTTACACTTTTTATGATTTTGAGTAAACTGCGAAAAACTTTTGATCATTTGCCCGACGTAAGTTTTGCTTGAATTCAGGCTTTCTTTTGCATGATGTTGGAGGAGGTACTTGTTAATTAATATGCAAAATATAATTAAGTTGCTTTACATAGGTTAGGCAGGAGATGACGTAAATGCAGATACGTCGCGTTGCCACCGATTTTTTCAATATACATAGTCATTGGCTTCCCATGGCAAAACGACGTAACACTAGAAACTTCAGAAAATTTACCTAACCGGCGGCCATCATTGATAACATATTTTTAAAACGACTTGTTCTTGGGCTCATGCCTGCCTTGCATATCAGCAGCGGGACTTTCAACTGGAGCACTTTTAAGAATCCTCATAAGTGCAGAGCCATTCTTTTCATTGAAACCAAGGGTGGTCAATTAAAATACTTTGCAAACAGCTTTCAAGCCTCCACTAGCTTTCATAGATCGGTGTAGGAAGTAGCGGTACGTTTTCGCACGTCTGATGAATCGCCGGTCAAATGGCGTTGTGCTGCTTCTTGTTTCATGCTGTTCCAAACGAACAGTCACCTAGTCTCAGGGTGAAGCGACCAAAACTGTTTGTTAATGGCTTTTCTGTCGTCGATGGAGAATAACTTGTTGCATTCCACCTTGCACAAGTCAGTACACCCATTTTTCAAAGGATGCAATTCAGCGTCTCTTGCATTGCGGTCTTCGACGGTCCTTGGTCTTTACTTTTCTGGAGTACTGGAGCAGAACGATCTGGAAAGGGTGAAAGAGGCTGTACTGGTGGGTCGTTAGAGGCGGTGGTGGTCGGTGAAGGAAGCTGCGCTGGTAGGCTGACGGTAGTTTGCAAAGCGCTGAGGTGATTGAATGTCGTATTTTAAAGCATCCATTCTTTTTTTTCTTGGAGACTCCCCTTTGCTGCTCGTATCCGATTCAGGCTCAGGAATGTATGGCAAGTCGTCATCATCATCAATCATCTCATCATTTTTTGAATCCGTCAGTGAGAGCAGGTCTAATATCATTAGTAGATTTATAATAAAAGGTATCTATTTTAAAAGATATATTAATGTTTGTTCAAGCTAAAACTTTTGAGCATAAAGAATAAAATTAATAAAATTATACGCAGTTACTTCCATTGGAGCAAGGGAACCAATTCATTTATAATCCTAAGCTTTGGTACTGGGGACAATTATTTGTCATAAGATATTTAACTCTTGAGCTGGTAAGACATAGATGAATGTTGAATTTTATTTCATAGCGAGTAAGGAGAGTACTGAGGAGTTGTTGCCGCAGTTCATTTGAGGATTTCCCTCTCGTTCGTTCAACCATGATATGAATATTGATCACAAAACTTAAATCTAGGATTTAGATCTAGAAATCTAAATCTGTTTTAAAATCATCGGAAATTGGTTTTAAATGAAGATATATTTAGCCATTATCTTGACTGGAAAATGCTGTCTGATTGATAAACAGAACTTGCAGAAAAACATCGGTGTATGTCTAATGCTTTTAATCGCGCCAACACGGAGCATTTGTTTACATCTGGTGCAAAGATGTGCGGCTCGACGTAAATGCACACTTTGCGTGTTTGAACCATGGCAAAGCGACGTAACTATGGCAAACAGACGTAACTGGAGGGTCACGCCGATATTTCCAATGGCAGAGTGACGTAACTGCATTTCCTAAGGCAGATCGACGTATCTGTGCAGTTACGTCGCTCTGCCATTGGAAATATCGGCGTAACCCTTCAGTTACATCTGTTTGCCATAGTTAAACACACACATGCACAACAGCAATATTCACCACTTACAAAATACAAGTATCTAAATTACTCTTCCATCAATGTGGTAACACACTCTTACCTATCTAGATTACAATGTACTTTGGTGAAGCAAGCAGGTACAAATACTCACAAAGTACACATTGAATTCTACATAGGAAAACACACATCCACTCCCCCACACCACGAAGTTTTCTAAATCCAATAAGTCAATATGAAAACCCGAATATTAACATACTAAAGACAACTTTAAATGGAGTTCAGATTACTGATTGCTGATGGAATTAAAGTAGGCTTTACCTTTATCCTGAAGCAAAACAACAATTAGCATACATGGAATTAAAAGCAGAACCAAGATAATATACACAGATGACACCAGCCCATTTTCAAAAGCAGGGGAATAAAACCAAAAATCTCATGGTGAGAGGGAGAAAAAAAATTTAAGACAAAAAAAAAAATATGAAAGATTAATGGATGAAATGGTGGTTGGGGGGCTGGGAGGGGGATCAAGATAGGAATGGACAAAACTAAATATGAGGTTGTTTTGTAAGGCCTGTAAATTTGTGAATGATACCTTGACCAAAGGCTTTGTGGGCAGTGAGCAGTGTATTGGAACACTATTCTTTTGAAAATGATTGAAGTTGGTCTTTATTAACTTTGCATCTACGGTTAGAAATGTTTTTTTTATTTTAATGCAGTGAAAGGGGTTGTGACTGGTATTCAGTTTGGTGACTTATTGAAAGTGATCTCTCTCATATATATTTATCTTTTCATATTCAAGCTGGCGTCCACTGATCGCTCAACAAAATCTCAACGAGTCAGAGGTGCCTCAAATAGCATGAGATTGCGGCAACTTGAAATGAGAGAAAATCATGCATATGTACACAGTTGATTTTTATTATGAACAATATTAATGTGACACGAAATATGTATAGTTATGCAATTTTTTCTGATAAAAGTATTTTTTTACTCAGTATTTTTCATTAACTAAAGCCGTGATTTCTTGTCTCAGCTAAGCATTTCTGTGATAGTCTAAATTTTGAAAAACATACAAAATTTTATCTTCTTCATGGAAATTATGGAAAATTAGATTTCACAGTTCTATTTACATGAAAATTTTTGTTATGTTTTTTAATTGATTGCATGACTTCTAATTCTATTAAGGTTTGAAAGGCATGCAAGTGGAATGATTAAAGTTTAAATTATTATCCAATTTCATCATTTTGTATAGAATATTAAAATTTGATGTTTTTTAATTTGATGGATATATGTATAGCATGTCTGCAGTTTTTGTTGTTCTTGATTTGTTTGTAAGGCTTTTACATTTGTTAAGGAAAAACAAACCAGTTTTTGAAATAGAGGAACAAAACGGAAATTTCTTCTTATTCTCACCATAGCTTATTTAACATAAAAGTGTCCGATAATTGATTTATACATTTTTAAGGGCAAAAGGATTCCTTGATATTTGTAGATTTTTGTTGCCTGCATCATAATAATATGTATGAAGTAACAGCTGCTCCTGAATGCTTTGTATATGAGAGAGAGAGAGAGAGAGAGAGAGAGAGAGAGAGCCATATGATGAAAAATTTGAATATTAAAGAAAATTATCCATGAGTCATTTCGCTGCTTACAGTATAGAGAATTTGTGTCCCAATATCTTTGGTGTCCAAGCTTAAAAAGACCAAAAAGTTAAAGAGTGTGGCTTGCACACATGCACACACATACATAAACACATATAGCAAAACAGCTTTTTTAAACATTTTTAGTGCCCTCTTTATGTTTTGTTTCTTTCTTTTCTTATTCATGATTCAGTTTGACTGAATGTTACTGTCAGTCCTCATATTGTAGTTCTATGACTGAGAGTACTGCAGAGCATATTCACAAAACTGCCAATTTGATCAATGTAGCCGTGATAAAATCTTGTTTGCAATTGAATGAGAGAAGTTGTGTGCACTTATTTGACTGTATATAAGAGATGATCATTAAATAAAATGTTGATTCAAGAAACAAATACCGTGGACTACGCTTAAGTCAATGTCCAAGGGACATAATCGAAAAAATAGAATTATGAGTAAATCGACTTAGGAATAAATTGTGCCACACAACACAAACACACATTCACCGCCCCGTCAGTCATCAATTCACATATCATTGTGTAGGTCTGGGCCTAGACCTTATAAATTATAATATAGGTTACCAATGCATTGAGCAATGAGTACAAAGCAGCAGAGTGTGGGGTGTTCAGCGAATAAAGGGATTGGGATGAGTGAAGATCGGCTTATTGAATACAATATTTATAACATTTTGCTCGGCAGGACAATGATACAAGATCGACTTATAAGTGACTTGATGTCGGCTAAAGCACTTTTAATGATCATTTGGGGTGGGAGCTCAACATAATAATCGACTTGGCTGAAAATCAACTTAAATGTCATCGAGTTAAACGTAGTCCACTGTAATAAATTTTAGTATAGAGCAACAATTTTGAGCTCAAACAGAAAAAGTTGTATCTCCTCTAGATTACATGGTTTTCTTTGCTGGATAAAAATTTATTTTACAAGATAAAATCTTGAAATAGATTTATGTTATTGTGTCATTGTGTCTTGTAAAATGGTACATGTGGGTCTGAAAAGGGAAATACTTGAATTTATTGTTTCATAAGATACTACTCTTTTTTCTACAGATAAACATTTGTTGAATAAACAAATTATTTGATCCATGTTACATAACAAATCAGCACACAAACTTCATTTAAATCGTTCAATATTACCATTCACTATTCAGAAGTCAAGAAATGTCTTATTTTTCATAATCTTATAATTATGTTGATAATAATACATATGCCCAGGAAATAATTTTTTAGATACATATTTTCATGAATTTAAGATTATTACTGATTCAGCAGCCTATGGATTATGCTTTTCTTTGTAAAATTTTGTTCAAGCTGGATGCACACCTTCCCACAATGTTACACTGAAAATGTAGAAACACAAATTCCATCCTGACAATCATGTAAAAATTGGAGTTTTCAATGTTTATTTCTTGGTAGGTCACAAGACTGTAACAGGTCAAAGATATAAATCTCAATGCTTATGTTCTTGTAAGATGTAGATGGCTTTTGAGTGTTTTGTGAAAACCAATAAAATTTACTTAATCTTGACAGTATTATTGCATTATTGTTTTTTTTTTATGTCCTCATCGGATATATTAAAGATTTCAGTATAAGTTTTGAAAACACTTTAAGCCAAACTGAACATTGCAGTGCTTTATGATTAACTGTGTGATAATTATTCCATTGTACTGTGAATGTAAATACTGGCCATGATATCCTGTTATCATTGAGAAAAACTTTGTGATTTCACATTCTTACTGTGATATTATTATCATGTTGTACAAATTTTATACACATGCATGACTTATGTATCCAAGAAATATTTGTTTATGATTGTTACGATACTGTAATCATTTCTATAATTTAAAGTGTACTTAAAAGCACAGTTTAATGCACATCAAGCATCAACATGACTGATATTCTTTTTAAAAGTAGCTATGAGCATGTGAAATTCAATTCAGTTTTCCTTCCATCATTTAACATTGTAGAAAGATATGAAGAGGATCAAAGCCCAAAGCTGCCAGGAGATTTTCATATTCAACTGCTTTGTTGTTTTTTTTTTCTTTTTTTTTTTTACGCCATTTTTTCTTACCTTCTATGTACATATCCGTACATTTAAGTAACCATATTACAAATAGTTACATAACAGTTCGCTCAGGTTATAAAACGTAGATCAATCGCTTAAGTATTTAAGGAAACTAAAATGACAAGAGCATTGACCTGATGCTATAGATTCCAGTTTGGCTGTGTTGTTATGAACAGCACTCTTACTGTTACGAAGAACGTAAGTGGTGAAGTTTCATAATAAATATAATAGAAGCTATGTTGAAGAAAAGACGAGGGTGGTTATAGTGTGGGCAGGGGCGAAGGTTGGGATCAAGATCAAGATTCACTTTATTATTCTGTAAAAGTTGGAAGTTATTATTTAGTCATACATCAGTCATAAAATTACTGAATCATAATCATAATTATTAGAAACAACACCATAAGAAAAACACACCGGAGGCACAGTTAAGAATTAATTAAGAATTATATCACTCCTAGAAATAGAAAGTGCTCTCCTTATATTCGAGGGAGATTAGGTAGTTCATGATTGAAGTAAAAGAGATGTAACAAATCAATGAAAAAGTGCTTTTTATTCTTGGTTGGAACGAAAAATTCCATGACTATTGTACAGTCCTTTATTTATGTATCTATTGTTCTATATCAATAATAAGAATATCTTTAAGTATATTCTATTGCTCTGTATCATTCATAACAACTACTTTATATATATATTTGGTTACTCTATAGCTTTCATAAGAATAAAGCTTGTCCATTCTTGGTGTATTTTATATTTATCAACATTACTCCAATTTTGCCTCTGTTTATTGTGCCTCAGAACCTTATTAATTGCAGTATATGGAGGATGACATGGCTGTTCATCATCATCCATCACCATTCATCTTTGGGAAGGAACACCCTTGAGAAATTTGTCACAGAATCTTTTGGCTGTAGAGCACTTTTAGTGTTTGTTAGATTTTCATGACTCCTTTATTCTTTCTATTTAGCACAAAGTCAAATCTACTCTGAGATCTTCATTCAGAAGTGGTTTCATCATTGTCATTTGCTTCAATTTCTAAATTATGACAAAATAACTGGGATGTCATTCAGATGGAATCACAGAAAAAGAAAAAAAGAAAAAGCTCTGAATTGCATGCAGTTGTTAATGAAAAACATGATTCAAAATCCGCAATTTATCATCAGCCAATTTTCATTAAATTGATTAGAGCTCTACATGCAAAGTAAAGAGCAAAATTAGGAGAAATTCTCTCTGATTCAAAGCTTACAATGTGACACCCAACATTGACCTGATCAAAATTACTTTTTCATACCGGCATTTCATTTTCAGATCTTACCTTTCATAAGTCCTTATAAATGAACAAAAAATAAATTCCCAGACGATCCTTTGGTTTATCACTATTTCAGTTCAGTTCAGTCCCGTGACCGATGGTTGTAGGGGAGACATGGAAGATCTGTATGCCAGAAGCACCAAGCGGGTCTGTCTTCTGCCAATCTTATAAGTGTGGAGCTGTCCAAACGGGTCCAGTCTTGTATGTTGTCCATCCAACTCTTCACCTGTCGTCCTTGTTTCCGGCCACCTTCTAAGGTCCCTTGTAGTACTATCTTGGGTATGCATTTGTGGGGGGTGATGTGACCAAACCAGCTCAGCTTCCTCCTTTTGACAAGACTGAGGAGGTATTCTTGTGGACCTGCTCAAGCTGTTAT
This sequence comes from Goniobranchus geometricus, assembly GCA_028565895.1. Lineage (NCBI taxonomy): Eukaryota > Metazoa > Mollusca > Gastropoda > Nudibranchia > Chromodorididae > Goniobranchus > Goniobranchus geometricus. The sequence goes on from JAOWAY010036019.1 coordinate 10,055, forward strand.
CTGAGCACGGACAAAATCATTGGTCTTATGATCTTTCCATGAGATCCCTAACATTTTCCTGTAGCTTGGATCTTCTTGGTTGCTTCAGCAGTCATGGTGCAGCTCTCACAGCAGTAGAGAAGGCTGGACATGATCAAGGGGTTGTACAACTTTACTTTTGATGGCAAGCTGATGTCTACTTTTCCAGATCTTATGAAGTTGTGCCATATTGGATGTTGCGATGGCAAGTCTGATCTTGATTTCGGAAGTGAAGTGGCCATCTTTAGTGAGTGTGGCACCTAGGTATTTAAAAGCATCCACCCCTTCAAGTTGTTGGACATTCATGGTTATATATGTCGAGTTGTTTTTTGTGCTATTGACCATAATCTTGCTCTTTTCACTGCTCACTTCCATGCCATAAGCCCCTGAACTATGTACCAGTCGGTTGGTGAGGTCTTGCAGCTCTTTGATACTTCAATCTTACCATTTACAAATCATTAATTCTAATTATAGACAATAAAATGGTGTAAGCCTTGGTGGGTTTTTTTTTTTATAATGCTTTGTAAGTTTTTGATAAATATTTAGTTGTATTGCCTTTTTGTAGTGATCATATAAAAATAAAACCAAAGAGTCAATGATTAACATCAGAGGTATGAATATTATTTACACTGTGCAATGAATTGTTTTTGTTTTTTTTTAGAAATGACCATACATCCAGTAATTGATGTTGCCATTGTTTGCTTCTGTTGTATTTGAAGATTGAGTTTACTTATAGACAAAAATTGTATAAATTCTTGTAAAAACGAGCGCAACAAAAGAACTTGCCTAATTTGATTTCATGAACGATTTCACTATAAATGAATCTCCTACCTTGGCTGTTATCATTATTATATCTCTTAACAGTTTTAGTCACTAGAGGTTAGAGAATTGATATGGAGAGGTTGCAGTTGTATCCCAAATAACATTCTAGTATTTAGAGAAGTTTTATGACCTATTTAACTTACACCAAGACTTACTTTCATTTCATTTTCATTCTATGTCCTTGTCCTTGACTTTGTTCCTGCTTTAATGAATTTACTGCAACTGTCCTCTGTGGAGATAGCAGTTCCATCTGTTTTATTGGCTCTGCTTCATTGTTTGTTACTGCAAATATTGTCAATAAATCTGTTTTGCATCATCAAAGCATGCTTATTCTGGATAGGCCTACCCAGTTTTTACTGGCAAACGTCTCACTTCCATTTTAGATTTATCAACCATTCACAAGTATGTGATGAATTATGAGAATCCACATAAGGATTTTTATAAAAGCTTAAATGCCATATAAATTCTCCTAAATCAAAAGATTTGAGTGCAGCCAAATATCCGGACGGTCCCAAGCCTGTAATAAAGTCAGGAAATGTTTTGAATATGATGAAGTTGGCATGGCCAAGGATTCAGTTATTTATCACTGTTTTTTCACCAGTTTTTGAATGAGGTTGGCCTTAGGTATAATAATGATAATCAACAAGTTCAGAGGTTAAGTGCACCACAGTAATTGAAATAATGAAAATGATAAATGTTCATAAGATTTTTGTAAATGTATGTGTAACTTGCCAAGAAATCATGATGATTTAAACTAAAAAAAAATAGACACAGAGGTGATAAAGTGTCCTTTAATAATATATTTAAATTTGCTTTGGTATTGTGGAATTATATAATGACGAGAAGATTTTTACAATGCAGGATCTGAGAAAAAGGCAACAAAAAACATATTTTGAAGGTAACATTTTGTCTTCAGTTTATTTGTTTTTTGTTTTAAGACTTATATACAGTTAGGGTGCTTCAAAAAGAACATGCCAAAATCTCCATATGATATGTCAAAAATGAAAAACAGACTTTAGAAAACTGTAGCTTGGATGCATGTATTGTCTGGTCTGTCCGACTGTCGTTTCCCTAACCCCCACCCCCTCTCTGTCTACCTGCCTGCCTGCCTGTCTATCTCTCTGTCACTGTCTATCTGTCTGTCTGTCTGTCTGTCTGTCTGTCTGTCTGTCTGTCTGTCTGTCTCTCTCTCTCTCTCTCTCTC
>JAOWAY010036130.1:0-12095 GCA_028565895.1 Goniobranchus geometricus
CAGTTGTCATTTCTAAGACGTATATATTTATGAGGATGCTTGACATTGACAATATCCCAGAGCTTCAAAATTGTAGATAAGCAGTATCTTGTGCCAGATGTGTTGACTTTCCAGACATTTTCATAGTGCTGTAAAGCCACAATATTCTTTTTTTCAAAAACCTACAGCATCAGCTTGACATTGTGTTTCTCCGTTGAAGTTGGATACAAAGACTTGGTGTTCAACACTGGAGCCAATTTCACGGCTGAATCTTTTTCCTGGGCATACAAACGGCGAAGATGAAAAACGAAGCTGCCTTTATTTCATCTGCATTTGTAGAACTTTCCAACATAGGAAAATAAAATGACTTGTCTGTTGTATCAGACTGCGCTAACCAATGGTTTCGTATACATTTAGAAATGTGTACAGTGTCAAAAAAGGAAAACATCTTCTCGGATGGCTGAAAGCAATTTTGTATGTATGTCTCGAGTTTTCCATCACTGAAAGTGTTAAATGCATTTCGGTTTATTCTGTTATTATCTGATATACAACAGAGTACTGTGTATCCGATGTCGTGCACCATTTGAAGGACGTTTCGTAACATGTCATGTAACATTGTTGCATTCAAATTTTTTACAGGATTAATAGCTACAACATCTTCATTTTTTGATAAAACAGAAGAAATTAGAACCACTTGTGCTGTACTTGTCTCACTAATGGCACAGTTTGAAGCAGAGCCTTCAAGTTTACCTTCTTTATATGATAAATTTGTGGATACATGTATTTCATCTAACATCAGAATAACAGTTCTTTCCTCTTCCCTCAGAAGTTTGCATTTTTGCACTAAATACTCCATGTGTACATTTTCATCAAGGCCGCTGCCGACCTTAAACACAGATGTAAGTTTCCTTAAGTATGAAGGATGTGGAAGTGTAAGTACAGAATATCTTATCATGTAATAAGCTCTTGGAGCTACAGCATATGTTTGAAAAGCCCAAAGCAGAGTGTCAGTCGAGTATCGTTTAGCAGAGGTTGTTAGCAGGTTTAATTGTTCTACTAAAAACAAGAGCTTATCACGAACTGTAGTTTCTTCCACTTCATTGTCTTCTTCAGACTTATCTTCAGAACATAAATTTTGCAAGCCATCAGCAAACACTTTAATTCCCTCTTTGAGATCATTGTCCTTGACACTAATGTGAGTGAAGGATGAAAAATGTGACAATAAAGTATCAAACTGACCAATTTGTAAGAATAGGGGATGCTGCTTTCTTGAGCAACCATGTTAGTGCTGAGCTTGGAATCGGAACAAATTTTGGTGAGCAAGTAAACACCTGCACATGCATGTTGAAATATACTCTCACAGCAGAGACAAGTGACGGTTTGTTGCTAAGATTGTCATCTATTTTGTAGAATCTATAATATTGTCCTTGCCCCCAGGTTTGCATTTTCAGTTGCAATCGAAGTGCTGTCCTCGCTTAAAGAAAGGGTAATATTATTATTTAACTTACGCAACCATGTGTCATCCAGCTGGTGAGTTTTAACCCTCTAGTGCCCAAGCCCATTTTTCCTTTTGCTAAAATTATGAAACTTTCACAACAAATCAATGACCATCTTAAAAAGATGAAAATTCTTTGTTAGAACAATTTTGATGTTTAATTAGGTGGGGAAAAAATGTATCATATATGATACGTTGGGCATTATTAAAATGGGAAAAAACAAAGATGTATCAGATATGATACAATGTTCTGTTTATTGAACGGCATTTGTGTGAAAGGATAGGAAACAATTTCTCTCCTTATTTAGACACAGATGCACCCGACACTTTATGCACCTCACAAAGGAAAGTTTATGACATGTGATCACTTTGCAGCGACCCCTGGTGGTCCATTCTGGCAAGTGGTCAACTGAATCCAGACGAACTTCCCTCATTGGGCGATGTTCAGCAACAGTAGCTGAAGATTTCTGTAGAGGAGGGGGAGATGTATTTGATGGCCGTCCTGGAAGTCTTGCAACACCGACGAGGCAATGTGCAATTTTACTTTGAAAATCACTCAACTGCATTTCCTTTTCATTGAGGAGTTTGCAGTGTCTCCTGTACCCCAACCACGCAGTGACAACCGCCATATTGATTGAGTGATAGAAAATATAGAGGTACCAGCGTCTGGATTTTATTTGCCCTTTATAAAGGGCCGTGAGAGAATCCAAAAGATCTACTCCACCCATGTTTTTGTTGTATATTTCTACAATGGCTGGACACTCAACATCTATTTTTGCTTTTGCTTGTCTGTCATAACGTTTCACTGTTATTTTCGGCTCAACACCAGCGAAGGATGAAATAAGGTCGACTTTACGGTTGTCCATCCACCGAACTGCAACTGTATTTGAGGTCAAGTCAACCTTGCTGTCTATCGCACCCCGTTTTTCCTTTTTCATTGTCTTTTCATCTTTAAGTTTGCATCCTTTGAGACGATTTTCACGAACTGTGCCAGCATACCAGTGCCCTTTAGATTTCAATTGTTTGACCAGCTCCAAACTTGAAAATAGATTGTCTGCAAAGATCCTATGATTGATATGTTCCTCAAGATTTTTTGTCATGTCCATCACTACTTCACCTGTAGCACCAAGAGGAGTTTTCACTACTTTTTTCTGCAGTGCACCTTGATATATCTTGAAGTCATGGAGCATACCATCACTGCCCGCGCGAGCCCATAATTTAAAGCCCCATCTTTTTGGCTTGTTACGCATAAACTGCTTGATCTCAGATCGCCCTTTAAATCCCACCATAATTTCGTCTACACTTTGGTCTTGCACTGGTGTTAATTTTCCAAGATTGCCTCTAAGTGCATTTATCCAGGGCGATAGTTTCCAAACCTTGTCCTTCATCTTCACATCATCAGTAACATGGTCATTGTCAACAAAATGAAGATGTCGTGCTAGATTCTCAAACCTATTCCTTGACATCTCATTTGCCACGGGGGGATGTCGTGTTTCATGGGCCCAATAGGCTCTGACACAATGGCCTGTCATGAGTCCCATCCTCAAATATAAACCAATGAAAAGTTCTATTTCTTTTGGGGTTGTTTTTAATTCCATTCCACTTTTGGACATTGCATAGAGATTTGTCTGAATTTCTATATTTTCCAGCATGTTGTCAGTAATAAGATCTCGAAAGTATTGATATGGTGATTTCAAGCCTGTATCAGGAATTGTTTCTGGCTTGCCCTTGAAAGGTGTGTCAATGAGCTGAAATGGAACACCCTCCCACATGGGTTCATTCATCACTTGTATAAGAATCTCTTCGTCTATCTCCTCTGCTTCCTGTCTTCTTCTTGTCATTTTTTCCCTAATGGCAGCCAGTGGCAAATCGTCATCATCGCTCTCTGGTGCTTTTCTCTTTCTTCTTGGTCCAGATGTTGCTTTGTCCTTGCTGGTAGAGGGCAGAGGTTCCCTTTCATCGACGTCATCTGAATCCGATTCAGACGAGTTTGGCAGATATTCATCATCTGATGTATCATATTCACTTTCATCAAGACCAACAAGGTCTAATATGTTGTCTATTTCATCAATTTCATTGTTGCTCTCCATTCTGGAACGATAGAAGAGTAAACAAAAAACGTTGTAGGTCTATAATAATATTAAAACCAATTAAAACAAAAATGGTATTAATATATATGCTACAAAATTAATATGTGACAAATTACCCGTCAATGCCCATTGTATCAAATTTGATACACACACCCCATTTCCGCAAATGCCCACTGTATCAAATATGATACACAAGGAAACGCTTCTTCCCAATGTATCATATATGATACACATAAGTTTCAAGGCATAATATACATAATAAAATTACAAAACACAAGAAAAGCCGCTGCAATTAGTAAGAATAGATCTAAAACATCACAATAAGATTCATCATTGCCATGGATTCACTTACCTGACTTTGATGTTGATGGATTTAAGATAGATCTTCACTCAGAGATGTTGCACATGTGAGGAAACATAAACCGGAAGTTGGGTGCAAACTGAAAAACAGTTTCACTGAACAAAAGAGGCAGGTTTCAGGCAGTTATAAAGAGGAACAACTGATGTATAATTAGAACAGGAGAATTTAAGCATTGTTATCTACCTTAGACCAATTCAAATGTTGATGATCATATATGATACGTTGGGCACTGGAGGGTTAAACATCTAACACAACTTATCAATCCGACTACTTACCTCCATGTCGGTGGGTTCAGCCTCCGCCTCATACTCCTCATATGCCCGTAAAACGGCCTCACGGAGAGCCGTTTGGAGGAGGCGGGAGAGTAACTCAGGGTCCATGATGTGAATTGCATCGCCCAAGTATTACCCCACCGTCTCCTCCGGCCCGTCCATGAGGCACGGGTGTTCGATCTGTGACGGGTGATTGGTCAAACACCCGTCACAAAGCCGGTTTGCGAGTAAGCGGATGTTGGTGACTATCATCCTGATAAGGGTTTCCATTTTTCACTGAAAGTAGTAGTCATAGCAGTAGTAGTAGTTGTTGCTGTAGTTGTTGTAGTTGTAGTAGTAGTAGTTAAGCAGGAGTAGTGAACGTGGTAAAGTAGGAGTTGTAGCAGTAGCAAAAAAAGCAGCGAAGAAATGGGATGAAGGTTGGAATCAATCCGTTTGTATACGATAGGAAAACCTTGATAGTAGTGTCGCCCCCCGCATTATTTTCTTATTGGTTTAAAGAAGAAACCAATTGAAACACAAACATGTTTCGATGACATGAGTTACAGAGTTAGGATGAAAAATGTTCTCAAGCGGAAAGAAAATCGCTCAGTGTTTGCATCAGGCACTCACACAGTTTCCCGCGACAAAAGACAGCAATCTAAATAAATGCAGGTGTTGTCCAGACAGATAGGCTTCAGTCTCTATAAGCTTTGCGGCGTCTTCAGTATAGTTGACAATTTTACTATACATACTCATGGATGAGCAAATATGTTTTTCATCCATTGAGTCTATTATAGGTTTCACTCCCACAAGCTATGCATGTCAGATGTGCTACTGCCCCGATTCTGGCTAAAACTATAGCTCTTGCATGAGACTTTTTGTGGAGGGAATAGCTATGTTATCATTTAAGGGTCATATTTTGTGGTAGTGGAGGTGGTGTTGGTGCCAGGAGTTTTCACATCTGACATCATCGTCTGTGGACTCAATGTACTTTTGAAGTGCCACTTTCTGCCTTTCGTCTGTCCATGTCTGCGACCATACTCCCATGACTCAACCCCCAGGCATCTTTTTATTGTAGGAATGGCAGATGGACCGCTGTTGTATTCTGCAGCTGAAGTAATTACGGCAAATTCTACCCTTTTCAACGAATGGAAAGTGTTTTTGCTGCATCTAGACTATACAGAATGGTGAAAGCTTTCGTTTGGATTCTATGTGGCCTTTTGCAATCATCTCTTGAGAAGATCTTCAGAAGAAAGTCTCCTATATATGAGCTTAAGATGTTTATGTAAAAGATTATAGTTCAGGGGAGTATGGATAAGTGTTCTACGGCCGCCAAGATACTTATGTTCAGCGGCAGTCCTTTTGTAAAAACACCAGGATGTTTTCTGGGAAGGACAATATTGGTGTTGGAGCTAGTCGTCTGTAGAAAAATTGTGATGGATACAGGTCATGATGGCGCTCTTCATTTCTTCTACAGACAGAGGCTCCCAAATAGCCCTGCTGTAATAAATTTGAAGTTTCCGTATGGTATCGGCGGTTAGACGACCATATCCCCAGCCCTCAAGGTACTGCAGTCAGACACTAGGTTTTGGAGGGCTGTGCCAAGTCACTCGCTGACGTGATTCAGGCAATCCTCTCTCATGATTTCAATATCAGGGCCATAGGGTTTAATTTCCAAAAGCGTGTTGAAGGCTTTGGACTCCCCATCACTAACAAGAGTGGTGTAACGTAGCTTATGCTTTTGAACAGAACGACACCACAACACTTTGGCTGCCTCAACCTCCATTTTTCCTGAAGTTCCGTCAAAGTTTTTGGTACACTCACAACTCTCCTGATGCCTTTCCTTCCAGTTTTCAAAGTGTTGAGGATTTTCACTCTCAATCCATGCTTCAGTTTGAGAACAGACCTGACAATAAAAGCTCATGACAGGCCCATCAAGAACCAGGCCAGTCAATATGTCTATATGATGCAACCAATCCTGATTAAAGATTTGTGCCCACAGGTCAACGAGGAGCCATCAAAACCTACAGCAATATTGATTACAGTCTCCCCATCCACATTTGTAAGTCTGTACTGTTTAATAGGTTCTTGACGAACCATATGGGCAGCCTGTCCAAAAATTTTGGGAGCAAACCCGTTTCGCCATTCTGTTGAATGTCTTCTTGTGGAGACCTGGCATTTCCGAATGCTCACAGAAGTTGGTGAAGTTGTAAGGTCTCATTCCAGAGAACAGGGATGCCAATGTTCAGGCTTCATTAGTGACGAAAGGTTGAAGTAAGCTTTTTGATGCGGCATTGCGTGGTGACTTTGAATGACTTGACAGTCTTATTACAATGGTTGCAAACAACATTCAACTTGGTTGCTAAACCAAGTTGGGTTGATGTATTGACGCGGAATTCACCATGATGGTAGCACTCAGGACACATCATATCTCCAAAGACTTCTTTGAATTGCTGCGCTTTACTTCAGCTGGTTCTTCCTCCTGGAGTACTACAGTTCATATAAGTAGTGTCAGTTTCAAACTGATATTGTAAAAAGTATGTGAGTAAATGGAAAACTGTAAAGGGAATTAAAATTAGTGTTTCACTAGATTTACATGAATTTTCTCTTTTCTTACCGTCATTTCACTCTTTTTCTGTTTTCTTTCTTCCTTTCTTGTCTAATTTTTTTTCTTTTTGACTTCTTTATTCTTTTCTCCTTTCACCAGCCTTCCTCTCCTTGAATTTTGTTTTAAATATTTTCCCACTTAGGAGGTCTGGCAATCTTCTCCAACGCTTGCTTTCTGTGTCTTAGTTGTCACATCGTATCCTTCTCTAGCCCTTTTAATGTACAGGAGCGTCTTGTCTTCCTTAATCTGGGTTATCACCAGCAACAGTTTTGATAAAGAACCCCTTACTGGTCTGTGAAGGGTGGTACTGCCCTAAGCCTGGTTGGTGATGGCAGCCTGGTTTCGAATGGCAATGGGATTGCTGCAGAGCTTGCCGATTTTGGTGTATGACTGGTGTGACTTTCTTCAGGCTGGCGGGCACCACTTCTGATAGAGCAGTTTGTAGCACCGCCAGTATTGCTGCAGTTGGCAACAATTTGGTCTTGTTGATGCTGCCATAATCATGACAGAAGATTGTTTTGTTCAATCTTAACTGGACATAGGCTTCTCAGTCAAATGACTTGTTGTTTATGACTCCTGTCTCTGCATTTTGTCTCACAATTTCTTTCCATTGGACCTTTGGGATGGAATAGACACCCACGTTCATTGGTTGGAGTACTTTGAGTATGTAGGATGCTTAGGATAGAAGGGCATAGAGAATGATCCCATTTTCCGAAAATAGCTGACTTACTTGCAGACATTGGTGGGTCGCAGGCCATCCACTAACAAGAGGTTTCTTGTTGGTTGACATTTATGGAATGAGCACATGTTCCAGTCAGTGAATAAAATCTCATTGGTGATCCACCTAGTCTAGGATTTGCCAATTCGGCAGTCCATCAAAAACATCCCTTGAATGTGGGGTAAAACCTCCAACTGCGTCGAGTGGTACTTTCATTTTCATCTTAAGGTATGTCCGTGTAATTTGTTTGCTAAAGGGTGATCGATTATATCAGTCACTAGTGTTTATAAAACACCTGCTATTTTGCCATGGAAGAGATCCTGTTGGAAGAGATCCTGTTGAGGTGAAATAGTCCAAGAACATTTTCTCCTCTTTGGAAACCATCCGTTGTCGTTCTATTGCATCCAGAATCGATTGTATCTTGATGAACTGCAGATGGTTGCTGTTTTTCATCTGTAATGGTAAATGTAAATCTCTGGGGCCCATGCACGATGACAAATTGTTCAGAGCTGCGATTGCCTTGACAATATCAGTGGGCATTGACTGTTGGTTTGTCAATTTGACGATAAAGAATTCGCTACATCTGAGCTAACCTCCCAAATGAACTTTCAACACAACTTCTTGCCCTAGACAATCTGTAATTTTAGAGCGTTTTTCCAAAACTCAGTATGCTAAATTCAAAATTTCGGGATTTTTTTTTTCACAGAGGTCAGCTGCTACAGAAAAAGAGATAATTGTGAAAAAAAAAATTAGTACAGAGATATTCTTCTAATCTGAGTGGAGTTTTCCTAGTACATTTTGATGACTTTTTCTTGAGTCTTGCTGTTGCTTTACATGAATAAAAACAAGTCTGAATTATTTATCATAAATGCACATACTGAGTTTTGGAAAAACGCTCCTCAATTACAAATTGACATGGCGTCTGTAAGCTGACGTTCGCCCAAGGGGAAAGCGTCATCAGCCACAAACCCAAAAGGAAGTTCGATATCCGTATCTAGAACGGGACCTTTCTTGGGATTGGCTTGGCGATCAGCATAGTCTTTTTTGAACATTGAATGATTGAACACACTACCATCACTATTACCGCCTAAAGATCCAGTATCAACAAGAACAAATTTACCATTTGTATCAGATACAATCAGCAGAACTATTGCGGTAACTGTAACTGTTGTTATTCAGCATTATGTCACTTTCCTTCATTTGGTTTGAAAGATTTTCTGTAAAGCATTGTTTGTCTTCGTCTTTCTTCCTTCAAAGCAAGTTGGAGTATTGTTTCTGGATCCCCCATCGCGGCCATTCATCCGAGTTGATGATAATAATCACTATTATTATACATCAAGGGGGACAATTCATCATGTACAAATACCTAACAAGAGTTATATCCCTTAGACCACAACACGTAAATTCCCTTCATGATGATGATGATGATTATTATTATAAAAGTATTTATGCTTCAAGTTCATGGCATTGGTCATCCATTTTTGTGGAATCAATTTGCATGATTCCATTTATGTGTTGTAACATATTTTGTAGCAGATCAATTAAAGTCCTGATGTATTGTATTAATGGGGGAGACATGGACGAGCGGACATCGTTGCTTTCCTGCTATATTGATGAGACAAATTTTGCACACCATCACTTTCATTCTATTGATACCATGTACATGACATGTAAAATCTACTTACCCTTAAACATGCATATTTTGTACTGTCATAACTGGCGTAGAGTTGCATATTGTTGTTTCTCAGAACAAAACTATATATATGAAAATTATGTTGTACATTGCTATGGGTAAACACATTTTTATATTCAAAATTTAATCTTGTCACGTATGAAAGATGCCATAATATGCCAAGTGCCATTTATTAAATAAAGTTTTATGAAATACATTTATTGTGTCCTGTTTCCGGCTATATTGATGTTGATAAGCCTTCAACCATGAGACACAAAAAAAAAATGTATCTTTTCATGGTAGTTTATATCTGTGGCTTTGTTTGTGTCCCTGCTGTTGCACATTTAAGCTAAATGACCAGAGGCAATTGTCAGTTTTAGTTAAGCATTGTTTGTATGTATACTCAATGAATCAGAAAAGGTGGAGGGGTTGTGTGTGTGTGTGTGTGTGTGTGTGTGTGTGTGTGTGTATAGAGCGGGTTGTATGAATGACATTACAGTTACAAGAAAAAAGACTACACTCCATAAAATACCCCTATGGAGCAATTGCAACCTAGATGAAATGAGAAGTGAAATGAAAACCAAATCAGAATTTCTTGAAACATTTAATCATCACGATGACATAAATGAGATGTTGAACTCAATTACAAGTAAAATGGAAGAAGTAGTTAGAAGAATATGTACCTACCAAAGTAACATCTGAACTCCCAAACCAGAGGGCTAACACACTTAAAGAAAAGATGGTTTTAAGATATGAACGAAACTAAATCAGAGCAGGTGAAAAATAGATATCAAGAAATAGAAGAAAACCCCAGAAAGCCCTACGGGAAGCGAGATTTTTTTTTTGCACCGGCTTTGGGCATGTGATGACGTCACATCATTGCTGTGCTATTTGTAGCACGGCGTGAATGGAAAATCCCAAAAAGCAGTGCCCAGTCGTCGCGCATTGAATTGAAAGGCCGAGCCGAGGGGTTTCGGGCACTTGTTTGTTAGGGTTGGGTAGGCTCTGAAGAAGCAGAAGAAGAAGAAGAAAAGTAGCAGGATGCTAGAGAAAGAAATCAAAGAAGAAGAAGCAGAAGTCAAGCATTAGCAATGCCATAGTTGAAATATAAATTAAATAAATCCCCATAAATTTCTATTGGCCTACATTGTGTCCTCTATGACATAGATTTACTAGGCAAGTAGACCTCGATCTACTTCTGTATAGAGAATGGTTGTTGATCTAGGCCTTCTCAATTGTATCGTTCAATTTTTTCACCTTTGAGGTCAATCAATTAATTGCTTCCTTTATGTCTTTGGAATTAACCAGAAGAAAAAAAAAATATTTCAGCTTTTTAAATGCAGACTTTAGGGCCTATTGTACACACATGTAGATCTAATGCGTTCATGTTGTAGGACTCACATTCTTGGTAGTGTAGACCATAATGTAAATTGACCGTATACGAATATGAGATTGTCTGAACAGAGAAGTGAATAGCGTGTCATGGTCGCCAATGTCTGTCTCAGACCCGGTACTTGATGATGATGATGACCAATATAGCTATATACATATATATATATATATACATTGACTGTTGCATCTTTGTGTCATGTTTCTCTATCAAGGGACCAACTACCTGAAGCAAATGATGGTATGTGTCCTCGTCCATTCGTAGATAATTTTTATAATCTGTAGAGTACAATGGCAGTTCTTTTAAAAGGTGCGTGTGAGTGAACTTGTCTGGTAGTAGAGAAGTCACTGTTTGCACCATAAGTATTTCTTTCACCTTTTCTTCTTTAGATAAATACTCAAAACTATACTGGCTGCAGCAACCTCACTTTAGGTGGGAGCCATTTTGATCCCATCCTGGATTATGTAGTGAGTGGGCGCAAATGATATCGCTCACGTATGGGATCTTGATACCATCTCAAGTTGATCTCGAGATATTTATCTGCATAGTGAGTGGCGGCCTTAATATTACTCATTCTTTTGATTTGGAGATACATAGATTTGCAAAGGTTCCTCACATGCTTTTCCGTGATAAACTCAGAGTCAAGATTTACACTAAGATTTCTTACTTGACGACACCACTTTGTCAGCACTTCCCATTCTAACACTAGAAGTATTGGTATCTTTTAACATTATTTCCTGCTTATCTTCATTCAACATCAGTTTTTCTGCATTCATCCATTGTTTTATGGCGATTTTCCAATTTTTGACATATTCTATGGTGGAATGGGTATCAGATTTATCTATGACAGAGTTAATTGTGTATCAACATAAAAATGACATTTCATTATATCCCAATCAAATTTGTAGCAAATGATAAGTATACAATGTGACTAAAATAGGTCCAAGGACAGATCCTTGTACACCATGGATTTTGAAATGGGCATTTAGAGGGGCAGGCAATTTGCATAGAAACAAATCCAGTTTCACTGAAGTTGTAGAAATTCAGGAGAAATGGGCATTAATCACCCCTTGACTGCCAGGGGTATATCACATCCCTGTGCCAGGAAGCATTTCTTCAACGGGAACTGATGTTACACATTTATATACAGAGGTATTGCCGTCAATTTACCCAGGTGGTGACCAAGTCAGCTCGTTATGTAGGCCTAATCCTATTTTCATATCCTGGCCTCCCATGACCTCTCTCACACCTGGCTCTTGTCCTTCCAGTTCTCGTCCCACTTTTACTTCCTATCGGTAATTTAATTGGGCCTAGCATCCCTTTCAAAGGTTGTTTTAATATGTCCAAATTGTCGGCTCGAAGCAAGGGCCTAGATGTATTACGAAGAATGACAAAGCCTCTCGGTGGGCTCGCCGACAGCCTTTTCACCCCTAACCGAGGAGGGCTACATCATTCTTGGTAATAGTTCACTAATCTCTGCTCGCACTGTTATTCCACCTCCAGGTGGTTTGTATCCTATTGTTATTAT
>JAOWAY010036241.1:0-12095 GCA_028565895.1 Goniobranchus geometricus
ATTATAACGGTGTATGATTTGAGGTTTGATGGCCATTGTTAGTTTGTATCTTGATAGGACTTTTTTTTACTTTCTTTTTCCTGTTAATCATCCCTCCATTTAGTTACCTGATACAGTTATATTATATATGCTCTTTGGCTTATTGTTTATTCTTAAGGCCCGTTTCTCTTTTTCGCATCTGAAAACCTTTTCTGCGACTTTTGTTCTCTTACATCATTTCTGTAGGTCTGTCACAGGGAATGTGATGGACAATCGTATCACAAAAAAAATGCAGCCAACTTGGCTAAGAAAAGAGGTAAGAAAAAACAGAGAGGAGAGGAACATATGGTTTAGTGTATGTTATATGCTCATGGCTATGAACCAACATCCAATTATGCCCCGTGTTGCTGTGTGTCCTTTCTGTAACACCAAAGCAGAAAGAAAGGTTGTAGGATCTGTTACACCAGAAATACATTGTTATGCATTTAATTGTATTTAAACAGTAGTGGAAACGGAGTGTTATAAAGATGCTGTTATACCCAGATTGTCGTAAAACCCTAGCTGTTTTAAATAGACTTGACTCCTTCTGTCAGTGTTTTTTTTTTTTTTTATTGGAGTCTGGTGGCAATTTTTAACCTGGGTATTTAGTATTGTTAGTTTCAGTCATGTTTTCTATTTCTCTTCCCATTGTTGGAGAGTCATCTAGAAGATAATGCAAATCACTGTTTTTTTCAAGTTTCTCAATATACTAATCTGATGTCTACAAAGAATCAAAATTAAGCATTATGTTAATTAAGAACAACTTTGGATCATTCTGTCCCTTGGGGGACACTAGTTTGATTTTTCCCCCCTCAGATTCAGTTCCTTTTACATTGCATGATTGGAGTCTATTTGTAAGAAATTGTTTCATTGTGTGAAATTTCATAGGCATTTCATTTTATCAAGAGGCCATAGTGGTCTATTAAGTCAAAAGCTTTCGAAAGGTTTAGGAGTCCCTGTATAGAATCAATTTAGCTTTCAGCATTGAGGCAGTTGCTGAAATCAATTATATGTGACTTAGCTGAGACTCACAGCTTCTACCCTATTTGAATCCATGTTGTGTGTCATCAAAGATTCAATGTTTCACTAAGTGGTCCAGTAAAGTTCTACATATGATAAAAATGATGTGTTCTTATAATTTACAACTTATTGCGGTTATTGATCCTGCTGTGTAATTGTATCCACTACTTATTTGTTTTCTGTTTTAAATAGAGGCTGTTTTCCGTCATTGGATATTACTCCTTGCTTAAAAGTTTTGCAAAACTGAAGGGTAAAGATGCCTCAAACCCAAGGGAATAGATGTCTTAAATATTTGGGCCCCTGCAGCGCACTGTGAGCTTTCAAATGTGAGGTCTGTGATTTTTTTTACATTGTCCTCCCATCTTTTCCTCTGCTTCCCTCTCTTTCTACCATCAGGCACAGTACCCTTCAAGATCGTTTTAGCCAAGCCACTTGATCTAGTCACATGCCCATACTACTGAAGTTTTCTTCTTCTCACAATTGAGACAAGGTCTTTGTGTGGTCCAATCCCTCCTTCAATTCTACATCTGACTTCTTCCTTTGAGATGTGATCTTTATACGAGATGCTCGGGATCTTTTGATAATATCTCATTTCCATGGCCTGTATTCTTTTCTGTAGCTCCACCATGAGTGTACAGGATTCACAAGCATTAAATAAGACCGAAATAACCAGGGTGCGCAGGAGTCTTATGTCTGAAGGGAGTGATATGTTGTTATTGTGCCATACCATGTTCAGTTTTGTTAGTGTTGCTGATGTTTCTGAAATCCTTGATAGCACCTCAAGTTTTATCAGTTACAAGAGCGTTAAAGAGATAAATAATGCAAACTGATTGTTTTGTGCATTAACTTTATCTTTGGAATCTTTGATCTTAGTTTCATTATTATTGAGATCGGGAATTTCAGTAAGCTGAAACTTTAGACGTAAGTCCCTAACTTTTTGTTACTTTTATCATCTTCAAGCATCTTTATTAAACACACTATTATAATAGATATCATCATTAAGTACCAGGTCTGAGGCAGACATTGGCGACCACAACACGCCATTCACTTCTCTATTCAGACAATCTCAGGAAGTTCATGCTATTGTTTTTCTGGGATTTTTTTTTTGTTGTTCAGTGATTTAAGCTCTCCAAATATGTCACACTCTGCCTGCCCCTACTTCTTGTCCCCTCAATTTTTCCAGTCAGGGAGGGCTAGATGTTCAAGTTATGTCGATTTATATGACCTAAAAGCTTCAGTTGTCTTCGTCTGATTGTTTTTATCAAAGATCTTTCTTCTCCTGTTTCATCTGGTACTGCATTGTTTGTTTTCTCTTCTTTCCATGAGATTCTTAGCATCCTCCCCAGAAACCACATTTCCGCTGCTTCCAGCCTTTTCCTTCAGTCTGTTGAAATATCCCAGCATTCTCAACTATATAACAGTACTGACCAGACATAAGTCTTTAATACCATACTTTGGTCTCCTTTGAGATATTCCTATTTCTCATGAAAGAGTTCATTCTATTGAAACTGTCTTTAGCAACTACAATTCTTCTTTGTATTTCTGTGCCACATTTACCATCTGATGTGATAATGTAACCAAGGTATTTGAATTTCAGGACTTGCTTTATTTTCTCTCCTTTGCTTGTAAGATTATGAATGGGATTTATTGATATTTTGGAGACTACCATGTATTGTTGTTTTTTTTTTACATTTAATACAAGTCCTTTGTGTTCACTCTCCGAGACTAAGATATCTATCAATTTTTGGAGGTCTTTTTCTGAGGTTGCTATTAGAGCTGTATCATCTGCATACCTGGTATTGTTTATGTTTTTTCCATTAACTTTGAGGCCTGAACAATCTTCTAAATTTCTGAGAATCATTTCACTATATATATTAAAGAGATCTGGTAACATAACACAACCTTGTTTAACTCCCAGCTTGATCTTGTCTGATTCACTTAAATCTCCATCAATCCTTACAGCTGCATTTTGATGCTAGTACAGATTTGTAACAATTTTTTAATCTTTGCAATCGATGTCTAATTTATGTAAGATATTGAAAAGCTCATCATGTCTTACTTTATCAAAAGCCTTTTTCTATATATTATCATTAATCGTTATTGACCCTTTTTGTCTCAAAACTGAAAATGAAATTTCCAATTCTTACTGTTTCTGACTGAGAAAATCAAGACCTTGCTTGTCTATGAAATGCCTTGTTTAGTTTGCAAAAAGTTACAACAGAACACATCTTTTTAAAATTAAACTGGAATAATTTTTTGAGGGTAATTCCAGGTGTGTATGCTGAGAGCATGGATTGCAAATGAAAGCAGTCGTTTTCACTCTCAAGTGAAGGGCTTAGAGAAAGAAAATTGGTCAAAAAAAAAGAATTTGTAAAATTTCAGTCGTATCAATAACTGAAAATAGCAACTGTCAGTACTACTAGTAAATCAAAGCTGACATCAAACAGTGCAATATTTATGAGATAAAAATGTTTGACATTGAGATTGCTAGGGGCGTGAGCTGGCAGTCTATCGGTGATGGAGTTGGATCATATATGTTACAATTGCAGTCATCGGTGGGTTAACAGTCAATCTTGTGATACAAGATCTCATTTTTACTAAATATAATAATATCAAAACAGGTAAGTCTTAGTCTCCAAAATTTGTCCTACTAATTACCTGCATTGAAATGTATGTTTCACCTTTACTTACATAGACGAAGAAATATTTACTGTCTTTGCCAAAGAAAGGGCCTTGGCAACACCTCCTGACATATTCTCCAATGACTTCAGTATCGTGACTGAACTTTTGTCCGACTTCATTCGTTACCTGATGGTGAAATAGGCACATAATTGGTCAGGTTTGATTAGAAATGTCTAAGAAAAGTGCTTTGTCCTTTCTCTAAGGTTCCTTTTTTTTTTTTTTTTCAGATGGCATTGCTTTCTAATGACAGAAAATGAAAAAGATGGGAGTTGTGTAGCGTGCAGCGTGGTGTCAACCGCTTATTCATTGCCTCTGGATTTTTCAATTTCTGCAAAATACCTGGGTGTCAAACTCTCAGGAGACCTCAAATGGTGCAAACACTTCCCAACTCTATGTTTAAAAAAGGCAACAAAATCTACATGATACATCCTCCTTAAAGACATCAAGGAGGTAGACAAAATCCAGAAAACAGCAGTGAAACGCTTACTCATTAACTTGTCTTAAGATCAAACTCCTCACTGCCCGTTACACAACTCAAGTTTGATACATTTAAAGACAGGAACAAAGCATACAAGTGCACTCTGACAATGTCAATCCAAAAATTGTAAGCCAATCACGCAACACACTGGGACACAATATCACCATGGTTCAAGGTTCAGGATTCAAAAAGAAAAGAGTCCAAAGAGGATTGTGGTAATTTTTAGTAATTCTAATAAATTATTTTTACATAGTGCCTTTCCCCATCAAATACCAAGTTAAAAATGATTATTACAAAGTTGGGACTGACAATTTATTATTGTTAACATGTAAAACACAGTACAAAATACAACAGCTTGGTGTCAGAATATGAAACACCATATCACAGATTTTAGAGCTTTCTTATGTCCAGACTGTAAAAACATGATTTTAGATAAGATTTAAACGTTTTGAAGGATTTATGGTCTCATAGGCACTGAGGAGGAGACTTCAAAAATTTGGGCGCCAACGAGAGAACTCTGTTCTTTCTTCCTCCCTTTTTCGTAATTATGGTTGGATTGTGGGAATATCGGGAAAATCAGTTTGGTGCATGCTGACTGTATATATAATTTTTGTTGTTGTCCTGGCTAGCAGCCAATCCGATTCAATTTACAAGTGGTGTTGAAGAGTTTATGTTTCTTTAACACAAAGTGTTCCCCCCAATAAGTATAAAATTACATGTGTTAATAACATCAGAACTAGTTGATCAAATAAGACAATCTATATAACATACCAATTTAAAGAGAAAAGGCAACATTTTTTAGCAGTACCTAATAATTGATCACCTGTTCCACCCATCTGCTACCATTTTGAAAACACATCTTAGCAGAAGATTGAAATTATCGCGTATTTGCCAGAGTGTTGCAAAAAGGTGTAAGAATGTAAATGAATGGTAAATTTTTATGTTTGTAAAAAATCAAAGAGTTTTCACCATTTTAAACCATTTGAAATAAATTTTTAGGTCATTGAACACATTATCAAAAAAGATTGAAATTTGACCTATGTCGTCTGCTAGCTTTGACAGTTTACTCAGACTTACATCGTCCAGCAAACGATCCATTTCAATTTACAATTCCTGGGATTAGACTCAAATCATTCCGTGAAAGATCTTTTTCTTATTCAGGCAATATATTTTGGAATTGCCTCCTTAAATCTTTAAGAGAAACTGAGTCCCATGAGACATTTAAGAAACACCTGAAGACTTACCTGTTCCCCCTTTAAATATCATTGTCTGTCATTTGATTTTTATGAGAATTATGCATGTAGCTGTGATATTATTGAGATGTTTATTGTTTATGCTTGAGTGTGTGTGTGAGTGTGTGTGCACCCGTCTGATCACTGTCTGTGATGCTATCTTAAACATCAAGTTTACATCAGTCTATTGCCAAAAAGCCCGACAGAGCTCAAACAGAACAGGAAAGAAATGCATGCCACCTCAGCAGATAAAAGTAGGCAAACAATCGAGAGCTTCAAATATGGGTTCAGGTATGTAGTCAAAATTGGCAGCAAATAGATGGAATATGTGATCAAATATAAGATATCCATAAAAGATTTTGCATTTTCTTTTTAAATTCTGTAGTGTCGTGGGTATCTTAATAACACGGTTATAATGTGTAAATCCAATGAATGAAAGTCAGTGGTAATAAGCCCAACAATTATTACTACAAACTATGAAGTAACGACACATACAAAATATAGAGAAAATCAGGAAACTACATTATAGTGTAGGCTTAAGCTTGTGAATGGAAACGACCTTACTCTACAAGCGTACAACTCAGAACTCTCTCAATTTCCTCCGACCTGTTCTCACAAACACTCTGTCCCACTCCCTTAAAACCACATCCTATCGTCTATCACTCTTCGACAACACAGACTTCATGACCAAGAATAACAGACAGGAAAGGAGAACAAACAAGGACTGAAATTGAGATGCACGGGGACTGAAAATGGAAACAATTCATGCAGTAGGCGTGCCAAGCCATTCTGCAATGGACGCAATGACGTTCGTACACACAGACAAACACAACAAATTCTTATATGGATTGTCTTTTTACATGGCTAGCTCTGAAGTTTTTAATACAAGTTAAGGTACATTTTTTGTGGGGACACCCTATATCCACCTGGCTTCATTATTCTGAATCCTCCAGCGGCTTTGAAGATGTTCGTTTGACACATTTACTGACAAAGAGTTGCAATGGTCAATTTTTGTCAATACTCACAATTTGACGAGTAAGGTGGCTGTGTCCTTGTCTGACATATGGCGAATACCACTGATTCTTTTAATCTCAAGGTACATGGTTTTGATTAAATGGCTTATATGGTTAGTCATGATAAGGTGTGGGTCTTTGAAAATGCCAAAATTTCTTATGATTTGAAAATGTGACATCACTGTTGTTGATTTTAATAATGTTTTCGGTACCTTTCGTTAGTATAGTCATGCTTCCACATAATATGATTTCTGATTTTATCAAGATGGTGATTCAAGCAGATCATCTCATGCTTGTGAAGTTCACATGCTTATTTCAATTCAATTTGGGGCAACACTTATCTTTAATTACCTGTTGAAGCTTTTTCTTCTGATGGTCTGAAGAACGACGAAAATGTTTGCTAGCAGGCCTGAAAAACAAATGGAGAAAACAAAGGTATAAATAATAAATCATATATCATATGTCCTAAAAAAAAATCCTTTTAAAGGATGGATAAAAGAATACATAACATTTACTGAAACAAAACTGAGCTGAGGAAGTTTGGCTACTAAGGCCCCTTTCAACACTTCTACCAGTGCCGTCACTGGGGTCGACATGGCCCTGTGTCCTTTTCAAACCAGTCGACTGCGGTCTTTCAGAGAGTTAACATGGACGCTGAAAACAATCTCTGTGTTTATACTACTTGTATTGCAAGAACAAAAAGTGCTC
Organism: Goniobranchus geometricus; assembly: GCA_028565895.1. NCBI lineage: Eukaryota > Metazoa > Mollusca > Gastropoda > Nudibranchia > Chromodorididae > Goniobranchus > Goniobranchus geometricus. The sequence continues at coordinate 7,152 of JAOWAY010036241.1, forward strand.
AAAAGCATAGAATGTGGGTTCATACTTTATATGTACAATGATCAATTTCTGAAGTCTTTGTAACTTTGTATAATAAACAATTATGAGATGGCAGGGACATTTTTTTCAATTATCTTAAAACACTAAAATCAAGTTTTGATGAACTTTCCTCTCCAATCAATATGGTCTCAGTTCTTGATTTGAATTCATCAAAACTTTTGTCCCTAAGAATAGGTTTATCCAGCCCTACTGGTATTGGGAATTCAACATCAGTATATATGTCTCCCGTGGTCTAAAAAAGAAAGAAATAAAGACTAAACATGCTGTGAAAATGTCACAAATAAAATGACAATACAACTGAGCTGTGGTTATGGATGTGATTAGTGTGAAGAGATGGTGGCATAAATGGTGTATGCCAATGGTACCAGCAAGTGTTGCAAAATTTCCCCTACTTTAATTCATAAATCTGCCAAAGTCTGTTTAAGGGAGTCAAAAATGGAAATAGGCCTGATTGCTATACCATTACTTATTTCGTAATGGTATACCAATCATGAAATATCTGCCCAAAAATCTGCCATCAACCAGGCTGGGAACATTCATGTACGTGTTTGCACAGCATGTATCAATGCGTCTGAAATCAACCACACTCGCATTGTTTGGACAGCTTTTTGGCGTTGATGACTAGTGTGAAGACTCCCATGTCTGCTAAGGATTTTTTCAACAAAAAAAAATTGACGACTTTTCACTATCTTTACCTACGGCACTGGTCAATATGTTTGAAAGGGGCCTAATGCAATCAAGACAAAAGGTGAAATATTTTGTTGACATAAAACAAGTCATGGCATTGCTCTGGAGAGTTTGTTTGTTTGATGTTTTAGGACTCCATTCACTCTCTTGGTTCATCTCAGTATTAATGACAAAAGGAAACCAATGACTTGTTGAAAAGAGGGACCAGAATTCTAGAAATAAAGGAAATTGATTTTCAGAAAAATTGCAAAAGATGAAAAAAATGCATCTGAAATAATCCTTAAGCATTTTACATATATACTGGTACAGTGGTTTACTCTTAACATCTACCTCCACCTATTATCCAGATCTCTACAGGATACAAAGTTGTTTATTCTTTTCTTTTAAATAACCTACATTATCCACATTACTTTGTCTAACATCCGCAAAAGAAAGCATTACAGACCATCTCACACTTCAAACCATTCATATAGACAACACCCATCATCAAGATTTCCCTACCTACTGATAAGTGTAGCCCGTTTCCGACATGCCGAATAAAGGGAATACGTAATGCCAACCATCTGGCCAGTGGTTCATTAGCCTGTAAGTTTATAAGTGCTTGCCAGTGCAAATAGATGGCGTCACTTTGTCCTTTAAACAAGAGAAAGCAATGGCACCCTTCCTGCTTTGCCCGCCAACTGCATATTAGGGAGCATCCTTGCATTTTCATTTCATTGCACATCATCATTACCAAATTTTATTGGCCCTTACAATGATTGAAAAGTAAGCCAAACAGATCTCAAACTCCTAACAGCTCACAATTTTATTGGTCACGCCTTTTCTTTGGAATTAGGCATTCTGTGATTGAGCCACATACGATGTCATCGGTGAAAAGGTATTGTTTGATTGGCAAGTTCCTTTGTATGAGTAAAGGATTCATTTCTCATCAATTACTGCCCCTCCCCCATCCCTAACTTGCATGCTCTCCGCCTTACATCCACATCTAGCAATCATTTATCCATATTTCTCAGTCTTCTGGGGATGTGGATGTTGAGCAGAAACCATTGTATTAATACAAATGAATAAGTTATCATAAGCATGATACATATCATATCCATTTAAGTTAACTTAGTGTAGAGTTGATTTACAGGCCCCATATAATGCAAGCCCACCAATGGGTCCTTTGGTGTGAGCTTTTTAATGTTGGTTCAACAAAACAATGATTTGTCTCTTTCGGAGGGCTGTCCCTCTCCATTACCTTGATGTCAATAAGCTTGTTTTACTGACTAAATAAAGGGATCAGAAAAAGGGAGATTAAGATTAATGGCATTATTTCTAAGCTCACCGGGTCACAGGGTCATATGACAATGATAAGGTAACAGTGATAAGAAAAACCCTATAAGAAATAATCATACTCTTTGTATTCACATTCACTCTTTTAAAATGATTTGAAAAGCTTGTTCTCTATGAACTATTGATCGCAGCAAGGCATCAGCTGGATAATTATCACTATGCCTATAGAAACAAAAGACGTGTAGAAGATGCAGTCCTTACACGGCATCAAAGTGACTCAAAACCTGAATTTTGGTTTTTTACCTTTGAAGCGTACCTGAATTGCAATTACTATTATATGGGCATTTTGCAGGAACAGCGACGAATCCCCATAGCGACTCCTCCGCCTTAGCTCTTACATTGATAATCGGGAAATATCTGATTACAATCAGGAAACAGTTGGTGACTTTCCTACTAGAAGGCTGACATTTAGTGGTAATAAATCAGATTGTGCTTGTCCATGCAATTTTTGACGCACATTTTACTGGAAATTGTGTTTTTTACTCTTTAATTAAACGGAATAAATCTAATCTCCTACCCATAACTGTCAAACTACATTTCAGTGAAAGCAATATACAAACAAACACATAAATTAAAAGTCAAGGTATGAGTATACAATTCATGGACATTGCATGTGACAGTATGTTATTATGATTATTTAAAAAATTCTTTAAAAAGTTCTCTTTGAAGATTTTTCTTAAACGTTTGATAAGATTCTGAAAACTTTGTTTTAAAAGACAGTTTGTTCCCCAAAATTGGAGCTGAGCAGCTGAATCTTTCTATCTGAACCTAGAACAAGCAACAGGGGTGTTTAAAAGGAGGACATTTGCTGATCTCAATTTTCTCGTGGGACAATATTTTGTAACAAGTTCTTCTTGAAGGGTCACTACTATGAAATACTTTTTTTCCAAATGGTCTGTTCCCTTTCGACATCCTCATCTATATCCAGTTCCTATCTACATGTACACAATCAAACCATCTTCCTATGCTTTTCCTCTTTTTTCTCTTCACTGTCAATTCCATCCAAAGTAATCTTCAGCCAACATACTCCCCATCCCTACTCTTTATATGCCCAAAACGTGAATCTTTGATATGATAGGTTTCACAGATGTAAAATTTAGGGCTTTAAACTCTCTGACTGCACCTACCGCATATGTTGCGGAAGGGATAGTGAACGAAAATTGCAACTACTGCAAGAGGTGCGGTTATACAATGCTGATTTTTTATTGACTCGAATAGGTCTGGTATCAAACTGCTGCAACTGCCACCGGAACTGCACTTGCAGATAAACACTCAATCGATTTTCTTCGATTTTGTTATACGAACTCATCCAAAATGGAAAGGAAAGGTTTGCTGAGCTCCTCAAGGAGCTTCAATCATGAGATATTGGCTCAGCGGACGATGATGAAGATTACTGTTGCATAGCTCTGACGATGGACCGGCCTCAAGTGAGGAGGAATTTGACCCAGATTGTCCTGGACCGTCAATTAGGCCCAGGGTTCAAAGTTGAAGGAAAAGAGGGTGTGGGTCTCACAACGATGTAAACAAAAGGAGAAAGAATGATAATGGATGGGAAGATGCAGATCTAGAACCTGATCAGGGTAGATCTAATAATTAGAATGGATAAACTGAGTGACAAATAACACAAACACATTGTCAATTGAATCTTTAAAATTTTTTGTAGCCATTTGAAGTCTCAGGATTGAAGAAAATAGTGGGAAAAAGTATGAAAAAATAAATTTTGCATGGTTTATTTTTCTCATTGAAAGCAAAACAATTCTCATATGATATATATGATTATAGATATTTTTATGATTCATAAATGAACCATGATCCTATCATGTGCATTTGTTTGTGCTAAAATAATACAGGGCATGATTTAAATGTGTAAGATGGTGTCTTTATGTGATTGCGTACAGTAATTCATAAAAAGTTGAAATCAGTAAAAGTAGCCTTCAAACAAAAATTAGCCAAAAAAAAAAAAAAAGGAGGCTATAAATGGACTTGAAAATGTGTATGTATGTTTATGAGCTGCTTATCTTTATTATGTGTACATTTCATACCTCTGACTTAAATAGGGTTCCAGTTACAATTTTTTTAAGAGTCCCATACGTCCCCAGTAGTGAGAGGTTGTAAGCCCTCACTTTTGCAGCAGTCAGATTTGTTTTTTTGTTTTTTTTAACATCTTTTTGCTCACCCATCCTTCGCACCAGCGATGATCTCAAGTGCTGCCAATTCCATATAGTCGTCATTGTTTAGGGGAACTCTTCTATTTAGGACCAGTTTCTGATGCTGGTGACAAAATAAACAAAAGATGTTAAGTATCTAAATATAAGCAGAACTTAGAAAAGAAAAATCAATATGCTGCTAAATTTGTTCTAAGGAAATCTAATTCGGGAACACTGCTGAGATGCTAAATCCATGCAAGGCAATTCAATGTTAAAATCATTTTTAAAACATTAAAAAAAAATAATAATACTAATAATAATTTTATGCATATCATTATTTACACATACATACACATACAGAGGGTGGCCCGGTAGCTCAATTGGTAGAACGGCTACTGCCATGCAAGGTGGTCCGAGTTCGAACCAGACAGTGGATTTTTTTCGGGGTGCCTTGTTCACCCAGCAGTATAAATGGGTAGCTATGTCTTTCAAGCAATCAATAGTCTATGGTCCGTATTGATGTTTGTTCCAGAGAAGGTTCTTAAATCTGTCAAGTACTTTTTGTGTGTCACAGTTTAGGGCAAGCGTCCCCACGTGACTGCGACGCCTTTATCTATCTATCTATCTATGTCTTTCAAGACTTGGCGGAAGTAAAGGCAGCGTGGAAAGCAATGGCAAACTACCACATTATGCCCTATGCCTAGTATAATTAGGGCTCTACCCCTAATTCCCCTAT
>JAOWAY010036352.1:0-12093 GCA_028565895.1 Goniobranchus geometricus
GAGGGGTCAATTGACTAAAATTAATCATCCTACTCACAGAGGGTAGTTTCCAGGGTAATTTGGCGAGCTGACAATCTTACTTTCATTGTCTATGCTGATTTCCATGGGCTGAATACAGTTACTGCTAGCTGTGGTAAAAGTTATTTAAGAAAAATGAAATTTTTCGAAATATATTCTTATATACATACAGATTTTAAATCTGAAAATGTCAGTATGAGAGAGGGAGTCATTCCTTTATAATATGATGGCATTACATATCAGACTGTACCAATATAAAAGAGCAATGGATCTAACAGGTGAATAAAATATCAAGACAGTAAAATTTACCCATTCCAAAAAGTATGATAAATCAAATTGTGTATGAATGGGTTGTATGGGAACTTTCATTTCAATCAAATCCATTCTATTCCTTCAAGTATGCACATACCTGGAATTGAGTGAAATTCAATCTTCATGGAATGAGCAACAAGACTTTTATCAGCGTCAAACTCTATGAATAGACTTCTTCTAGAACTTGTGACATGAGCCTCTACATCCTGTTCAGGCCGATCTGACTGATGACAGGAGGAATAAAGGAGTCTGGAGGACTCACTGTTGCCTATTACCAGAGAGAAACAGTGAACAATTTGATGGATTAACTAGACACACACATGATTTCAATCAAATATATATTCCTGACAATGAAACATGACTCTGTAACCAATGAACAAGAGGATGGATTGACTAGATAATAAATAAAAGCACTTGTAATCCTTATATAAGAAGACAGTAGATTATTTCCAACATGTTTAACTCACCATCATAAACATTCAAATAGTCTCCATCACACATATTGCTATTTGAATAAAGGGCACTGCTCTGTCCTGACGGTATTCTCCATGTGATTTTGGCTTGGACTGCATCAGCTCTTTTGTCAGCAGTCAGGAGGATACGACACTTAGCAAAACTGAGGGTAACAGGATGAAAGAAATGAAATCCAGTAGGTCTACTTTGGAAAACTGGACAAAAGGGGATAAGGAAAAGGATAAACAATTGTTTTATTAGTTTTAATCTTTTAAATCTTCAGTTTTTTATTCATTATACTGCTCTCAGAAAACAAATTTGTTAAGTCTTTTTGTCCTGATGAAGGAGACTTATAAACTTGTAGTTAAAATCAAAATCAATTGTACACCACACAAAAGGAAGAGACAGGTACATATTACCTTTTTTAAGTTCCCTACTTGGTAAAATGAAATTAAACTTTCCTTCATTTGAAAAATGAAATGTGAAGTGTGATAAATTTTAAATATAAAACTCAATATTTAACATCTTTCAATTCACTTTCTAATGTAGATGGAGAAAAGCTTTTGAAAGAAAGCATCACAAAAATTAAGAGATGAAGAAAAGCTTTTGAAAAAAAGCATCACAAAAATCAAGAGTTGAGTAACGTTTTATATTTCTTTGTGCCACTTACTGCATTTACTATTGATCTTTATCTACTTTAACTTTTCAAAATACATGACAATTTCTGAATTCAATGCACAAAATAAAAATGTGGAATACTCTTAACATTTATAACAGTAAAGAAAAGCCTCATGGCAGTAAAAATGAAACAATTTTTTAAAATGTGGTAATAGATTTTATAACTATTTTCAACTCAGCCAATGTCCAGGATTGATTGAAGTTTTTTATTAAGGATAGTGAAGAAAACAATGAATATTGAAAACTTATTATTCTTTGATTCATCATATTCTCATGAGTTTTTGAGACAGAGTTGACAATTGATTAAACTTTATATCTACACTAGTTTAAAAGAGTTTCTGAATCCTTAGGTCATCTGGGCAAGGGGATGAAACTGAGAATATTAGATACAAAAAATATTTTAAGGGTCCAGAAACCCTTCATACAATTCAACAATTCCATCTACAAGAAAAGAAAAGAAAACTTTGCATAAAGCACAAAATTAGCCTAACGTTACAGAATTATGATTAAAAACCTCAAATAGAAAACATTTCAATCAGATAATAATAAATTGCATTTATATAGTGCAATTCATTAAAAGAAATGCTTGAACTCGAAGTGCTTCACAAAGGATAAAACATGGGAATGAAAATTACATGAATACATAGACTTTATGCATATATCACCACTAAATAATAATATAATAATATGTTCTTAAACAGAGCCAAATTCAACCCAGAGGTGCTCTATGGCACATAAACACAATCACTACATTCATCAAGGGACATCGCAAATCAGCCAACAAGCCAGCACAACCAATGGTACAACATTGCCACATACACACCATATAATGTACACATCCACCACTGGGCTAAGAAAGCAAAATGAGCAGCAAAACAGCAAACAAAACAACAGACGAACAAACATGTCACAACACCGCCAAACAGCAGCACCAAACACCAAACATTACACTCAGTCACATACATACAGACGCCTCATTCACCATATACCGTGCACAAACAACTGGACAAACACTTTAACATGCGCCGAGCTGATATGGTACCATCCAAATTAGAAATACCACAAATAAATGTGTAAAAAAAAAAAAAAGGCCATTTTAAATAGTTCTGTCTTAAGATTCTGCCTGAACGCTAGATATGTGGTGCTCTCACTGGTCTTGGTAGAGAGTGGACTCCAAACTAGTAGTGCAGCATGTGTAAAGGCTCGACTACTGAAGAAAGCATAAGTAATGAATAATGCAAAGCTACTGAAAAAGGGCCTAAAAGTCAGAGAGAGGCTACACATTATTAATTCTTATAGTTTTCATTGAAAAGATGGTGTTTCAGCATTTGCTTAAAACTTTCGATAGTCTGTGTTTCTCTGATGCATTTTGGTAAGGTTTTCAATACTTTTGGACCAAGATGAGAAAAGGAGCATTGATCTGCCTTTTTATAATTTCGTTGGGTATAACAAGGACAGTATGGCAGATGACCTAAGTTTTTTTTAGCAGGGACATATGGACTGAATCTGACAATTGAATTGAAGCTAATTCTTTGATACATTTATAGCACATCATACACAACTTGTAAATAATTGGATGATTAATAGGCAGCCAATGCAAAATGGTTTTTTTTTTAAATTGTACTAATGTGCTGTCTCAGATCAGATATTGTTACGAAGAATGAGAAGGATACTAAAACAAAAATCAGACTAATAAAGTCAAAATTTCATTTTCAAAAGTGTGATACTTTTAACATTGATGAGCACATTTTTCTTTCTCATACAGTATAATGATAAGCCTTGTAAAAACTGAGCGTAACAACTGCATTCCATTGGTGTAATAAGGCAATGTTGTAATCACACATGTGTGATAACAGGATTTTTGCAATGATATTTTGTAATTTGAGACAACAAGTATAATGCACCATCAATCTCCTTCTCAATCATCTGTAGCTGAAAAGATCTGTTCCATGGAGGAAGAAACATTTCTGCCATTCATAGACTGTCAGTCACAATTTAGCACTCATGCTGAAGGAAGATTGATATTGTTTTCATTATTGGTTTCATCTTCAACCCGTTATATAGAAATTATTTGTTTTAAATGTTAAAAAATATTTACTTCCTGTAATCAGCATCCCTTGGGAACCATTCGGTTAAAATAATATCTCTGTAGGCTGTAACCTCTTGAACAAGACCATTGCATCTGCTGTCTAATGTAGAGAGAAAAAAAAGAAAAGAGCAATAAGTTGAGGAGAATAATAAGCACATAAAAAAATGTAGTCTTCAAGTCAAAGCTTTAAAATAATGAAAAAGAGATGAGAAAGAGGAGTAAAAACATAGAGATGGACAAGCACAGAGATTAAGAGAAAAGATTCTGATAAATGAAGATTGAGGTTAAAACATGAAATTCTTGCTTGTCAGCATTAGTATGTCCATTCTGCCGTTTTCATTTGAAAGGGCTTACAATGAAAAGTTTTCAGAAATCACACATTTTTCATGTTCTCATAGTTTACACTCTGACGAAACCAACCGTATTATGATCAAAGTCTTGAAAAAATATTATATTTGATATGACATGCATTCAAAATTGTTTTAAAGGAACTATGATGCAAAACGACCCATCCATTTATCGTGATTGCACCAAACATAAATCGCCATCCAGAGGCATTATAGGCACTTTCTAATGACAACTGCAGCATTGGTCACAGCAACACTTCTGATAACCTGCCAACATTTGACTCTGTCCATTGTCATTCTAGACACTTAAAAATGATGATAGACAGAGACACAAAAATGACGCAAAACAAAAAAAGTCAATGAACAACAAGATGTACATACCTGACATCACAAAAAGATAATACAAATCATTCATGAGACATGGCAAAACCATAGCATCGCATCAAAACACTTTAAGTAATTTTGGTCTTGGGGAAATGAATGTGACGATGAAGTGTCACCAGGTAAGTTTGTATTCTTCTGATTCATACCTAATGCTCACATCTGAAAATGATACTGTATATATATCTTAAAAGTGGTATGGAAACATTATGAAACAATAATGCATTTTTAAAAAGATGAATGTGTTACCCATGGGAGAAGCCAGTAAGTAAACAATCCTGCGATGTTGAACGGTTAGAGTCAACCAACTGTCTTCCAAGAAATAGACGGGTGTTTGTCCCCTGTTGCAGACTTTTTGAACTGCTGTTGAATTAGGATCTGTGAAAAGGGACGACAACATTGAGGAGGTCCTTGGTATAAGGAAGACATGGCTGCTTAGACAAGATCTCATGCTTTTAAAAAATAGATGGGTGAAAGAATGCAAAGGTAATTACTTCAAATTCTTCACCCCAGAATTTTGAAATACAACATTGATCTTCGGAAAAGCAATCAGATTTATTTTGAAATAGTGGCACTTCTTGAAAAAATCTATTTCCTTAAAAATTAGATTTAATAACAGCATTATGCATTGATAATTACTAGACCCCTTAGATCTTTTATTTGTCACTGAGAGTAAATTTATCTTTGTCCTAATAATAGTCGTTAGAAATCATATATGAGTATCATATTTTTTTAAAAAGACTGAAAAAGTAAATTGAAAGAGGCATCATTGATAATCCCATATAGAGCATGTGTTCTCGACCTCAGATTTTAAATAGACTTCTCATGTTCTCATGTGGAATAATCTTTCAGCTTCAAGCAAGTGAACATAATTTGAGAACTGAGAAGAAAGAATTTAAACCCAAAATGGATGGTACAAATCCAAATTCGTCACCACAGTTGATGCCTCATTTACAAGAGACTTAAAATCTCCAAAAGTGTTTTTGATGCAGCTATAAAACTGCAAATGAGCACTCAACAATTACATAGCAAAGGTAAATGATAGTTCCTGTCATGGTTTGACCATTACTTTTCGAAATATATGAGTTTGAATTTGAAAATTTTCGCAAAACTTGTATTTTCTAAAAAAAAAGTGAAGTTTCAAATTGTGGTGGATTTTCAACTAAACTGCTCATCTCATCCTTTTTCTGTTTGATATCGCTTACATCAGGTGTGAGAAATTGTATACAGATCAGTTATATTGAAGTTTTCCACTCTGAAAACGAAATGTCAAACTTTGGCATACTTTGTATTTCTCAAGTCTGTTTTCACTGTACACAAATCATGATTGTTTTATGATATTCATCATAGAAATCTGTAATTTGTCTATACATTCCTTCAATAGAATAACTGGAAAAGAATCAAGTTCATGTTTATATGAAGTTCAATTTCGTACCTTGAACAGTAAGAGGCTCATTTTCACATGTAAGAACAGCATCTTTAACAGCAACAGCATCGAGTCGAATATCCATATCATTAGTATTCCTGAGAACCAGTGCACAAGCGTTACCAGATCTGAAATAACAAATCACATATTATCTATGCAAGTAAAATGTAGCATTTCATCATCATAAAATGAGCAAAATTAGGGCAAATTTGTTAAAGTTCTAACATACCTGCGGCCTGTTGTGAAAGGCATTGAAAAAACAATAGGTTTGTCTTGAAATTCAATGGTTGCTGGGGTTTGCCGAGTACAATCAGTGGCATATGCTATGGAGTTTGATGAAAGAAATTAAAAAAAAAAAATTTCAGCATCTTGAATAACAAACAACAGTTGAGAAAGCTTTTTGATCACTTGTTTTCAACAGATATTAATTCAGAAGTTTTTTTCGATCGCTTGTTTTCAAGTTAAGTATACCATTTTGAACTGTTCCACGCAATCTCTAAAAGAAATTGATTCATGATACTTGAATATCTGGGTATTTTACATCTTAAAGGCTCTTGTTTGGATAGTAAAACTGCACTATACATTAAGCAAATGCATAAAATCTGGCACTTTTCCTTAATCACAAGAAAATGGCTACCTAAGAACTCTGATATGAACATCTAGAACTTCTTTTACTGTAGAATCTCAAAGACCAGAATTCAGGAGAAATATTAAAAGCTTTAATTCAAGAAAAAAAGCAATATCTGCCATATCAAAATGATCAGAATCAACACAGACCCTGATGTAGGTGTGTCAGACATAACTGCATCTCATGTAGTGGGTAGAATTAACACACCAGTAAAGTCACTTTCATTGCTACACGTCACAGGATATTGCACATCTTCAAATTGTATCCATCTTTCAGCTTCCATCACAAAAACAAATAGCTTCTCATTCACATGACGTGTACATTGTTAAAAGCATTCAATAGGCCAAAGTTTAAGTGCAGGTCAATAAAAATATAAATGTCATGAAGACAATTCATCAGTATATTTCTAAAATAGCTTAACAAAGGCAATATATATCTACAGGTACATCATGGTAAGTGTGTGTTATTCTTACAGAAAGAGTCCATAGCAGATAACTTGAGTATGACTCCATCATCATTTTCATCATCATCTTCAATTCCAGACAGAACAAGGATGGCTTCAAAGGTTGACAGATACATTTTTGAAAACTGGGCATCTTTTGGATTCCATTCATAATTTATTACTCCTGATGCCTCTGAGCCTATGTCAGAATATGAGAAAAAAGGTGTAATGACCAGATGTCATTGTAAAGAAATACGAAACAGTGAAGATATGATTCCATGCAATCTTGAGTAAAAAGAGGAGCATGAAGTTTAAGGATACTTAACAAATACCATATATAATGGGATCAATGAAACTTGAAGTTTTAGTTGACAAAGATGTCTAAATAACAATTCTAAATTTTTGTAAAAAAAAAGGGCTTCTGTTTGAATAATGTATAAGAGGAATAAAATAGATGTTCAAGCAATACTGTTTTATAAGATATTGGAGTAAATGCTTCAGGGAATTGACATGGAAGACTGCATAATGATCGGTTCATATGAGCCAAAGAGATTTTTTTTTTTTAAGTTCCAAATATACAAGCGCATTTCTTTGTTCCTCTCTTAAAACCGTCATTTTTTTCTTTGTTTGCTTATTGTTGTTTTTCTTCTTTTTAAAGGAATGGGAATGGAGGAGGAGGAATGTAAAGGGGCTTTTGTAGTTTAAAATTTTTCCTTTACTCAACAACTTTAAAAGCAAATTAATTCTCAGAGGCATTGTAAGCTTAATCAACTTATATATGGGTAATTACTTATCACCATCCATGATTTTACACAGTCGACCTTGATTGTGAAGAAGCAGTGTGGTCATGGGGTTAAGGCATTTGATTTGTAATTGTGAGGTTCCGAGTTCGAGGCCGGGCCATGGCCTGGTGCTGTTTAGTCCTTGGGGAAGATTATTTACACACATTTTCCTTACCCTACTCAAGTACTACTGAGTACCTGGTCATGGCCAGAGGAAGATCTTGTGAGTATGCCTGAACAAGTGTGTCTGTAAAATGGCTGCATCTGTGTACACTCCACATGGAGTTGAGAAAGTGTTTGGTTGGAAAAGGCCTGTCATGAACACTGGTACAGTGCTTTGAGCACGTTTAGAGAAGTAAACGCAGTATAAATGCTCTGGTTGTTAATAAAAAGGCTGGGACTATACAGGTGACCACATTTTACTCATGGTCATGAACACTTGTACAGTGCTTTGAGCACATTTAGTGGAGTTTAAGCAGTATGAATGCTCTTGTTGTTAATAAAAAGGCTGGGTCTATACAGGTGATCACATTTTACTCATGGTGATGAACACTTGTACAGTGCTTTGAGCACATTTAGTGGAGTTTAAGCAGTATGAATGCTCTTGTTTTTAATAAGAAGGTTGTGACTATACAGGTGATCACATTTTACTCATGGTGATGAACACTTGTACAGTGCTTTGAGCACATTTAATGGAGTTTAAGCAGTATGAATGCTCTTGTTTTTAATAAGAAGGTTGTGACTATACACGTGGTCACATTTTACTCATGGTGATTAAAAGTTTAAAAGCTTTTCCTGATGCAGGATTCTATCACTGTAAGAGACAAAAAAATTCAATGCAGTCATTATTTGTAAAATAGACATAACTGAGATTTAAAAATCATAGAATATATCTGGTCCATGTTTACTTTGTAAATCATAGACTTCTGTTGCAGTCATGTGAGTTATTAGTACTATAAAAATTCAGAAGAATCAAATGAGGTGATTGAGTTCTCCAGTGAAGATGCATGGACTGATCAAGTGTTTTTTTTTCTTATGTTTACCAAATTCATATCATCAGGATAAACATTTTTGTCATAACATAGATGCAAAGAACATCAAGTCATGTACAAAAGGAAAAAAATGAAAATATTTTTTTGTTTAAATAGAACAAGATAAAGATTTCATGTCTTTTGGTTCCCCTAAGCAACCTGATATAAACAGACTAAATGATGAGAGACAATGAGTATGAGACTCAACAGGAAAGATAAAGGGGCAAAAGAAAACAAGGTCTAGTTTTCAGAAGTTGATCTTTCTAGCCACAAAGGTCTGCCAAGTTTAAGTTTTGAGGGTTAAAACATTTAAACGGTGCTAAAGTGATATTCTAAACATGAGTCAGTGACGTGGGGCAGCAACATTATTTAATTTAATCTGATCACTGAATCATGGAAACATTATTTGATTTAATCTGATCACTGAATCATGGAAACATTATTTGATTTAATCCTGATCACTGGATCTTGAAAACATTCTCTAATTCAACCCTTATTATTAGACCATGAAAAAAATTGTTAAATCTAATCCTGATCACTGGACCATGAAAACACTATTACATTTATTCCTGATCACTGGATCATGGAAACATTATTTGATTTAATCCTGATTACTTGACCATGAGAAAGTCATCTAATTTAATCCTGATTATTGGACCATGTAAAGATTATTTTATTTCATCCTGATCACTGGACCATGGAAACATTATTTAATCCAAACCTGATCACTGGACCATGGAAACATTATTTAATTTAATGCTACTCACTAGATCATGGAAACATTATCTAATTTAATCCTAATCAATGAATAATGGAAACTTTACTTAATTTACACCTGATCACTGAACCATGGAAATGCTAATCAGTAATTCCGAAATAGTCAATCATGTTTGCAATCCAGATGAATGATGCACATCCATGGATGGTAAGTAATTTTAACTTTCATAAGATTCAATTGAGTACATAATTCCTTGAATATATGAGGAATTTTAACGTCCTTTGCAATGCATAGTTGGTTTTTTCTTTTGTAAAAAAGAGCAAAATACATGTAGGTGGATGACACATATTTCAGGAATAGTGCTCTCTTATTCTTGTTTCAACTTGACTCATCCTCTTACCTGTACTCATCTTCAATTCACATTTTCTGAACATTAATTCAAGGTTGAAATTGGTGGCCATATTTTGAAAATACTTTAAATGCAGTGTCATTCCTTAAACCAATGAAACCATCAAACAGCTTGAGACATGCAGCAACTAAAAGTCTCTACATTCCTGCAAAAATATGTACAATAATAGATGTATATAAAGAGAGTATACCTTCATAAACAGTCATCAAACTCTTGCTACCCATGGTTTCTGATGGCTTGAACAGTTCCACGACAAGTTTCTCATTTCTGTTTGTGGTTGAAATATACCACTCACATCTGTAATGACAACAGTAGTTATGAGACAAGCAGAAAAATGGATAACAAACATTTTCACAAAACAGCATCTATCAATTATTTTCACACTAAATGGTCTTTAAGTCTTGTTCTGAGCGTTGTTTCGCTGTTGGCCAGGGGAGTAAAATGTTATTGGAAAGAGCCATGAGCGTGATTACTCCAAGAGGACATGATTAGTGCTATAAAAATACAGCCTTTACTTTCGTTTATTTGCTTTCCCAAAACAGCTCGCAGAATGGAATAATAGATCTTCTCAAACTCAGGTAGTTATAAAAATAGTTCAGACATGATGGAAAGCACTAAATTACAAACTTGGTGAGCTTCAAATTAAATGTGAAATATCGTTACTGGAAACCATGAACAATTTTCATTACACCAGGGATAATGAAGTCTAACTTTGGAATGTGCCTTTATTTTTCTTTGTATGCTTGTACAAAAAGACAGATGTATATTTGTAGACAGACAGAGATGGTATGATATAGTTAACAACAAATTTCTTATACTAATGACAACACACCTTTGAACTGAAGGAGTTCCTCGGAAGACTTCATAAACTGGTGCTTTACCAATGGTAATAGGTCTTGGTGCATCAGGACGACATGTGGCAGTTGCTGTTAAATAAAATCACACTCATTCTCATTTCTAAATTGTTAGCAAGACTAAAATCTTTGTGTGTGTTAAGAGATTTTCTTTTCTCTTTTCAGTCCTCTGAAACAATATCCTCATAATTAATTCATCTTTGGGTACACTGTTCAAAATCCCAAAAGCTGTATTGATCTCTTCAGAAAAATAAGAAAAAACAAGCAGTACTATGTACAGTGGATTTCACTTAGCTAACCTGACCACCTATTAAAATGAAGAAATGTTATGAAAATTACGGAGGCTTAAAAGAGCATGCAGTCTTTGACATAAACTGACTGAACCATGTCCAAGGGAATTTTTAGATCTAGTTTACGAGGTTGTGTGAACTTCCATAGGTATTTCATTTCATCAAGAGGCCATGGTGATTTACATTGTCAATTTGGCTTTTGGCATTGATGCAGTTGCTGGAATCATTGACTGTTGTAATACTTTGAGACTCACAGCTTCTTCTTTGCCTGACTCTATATTGCATGCCATATAAGATCTTATGTTTTTCTAGCTGGTGCGTATGATGTGCTCTTTGAATATATCATGTAAGGAGATACTGGTCTATACCTTTGTGCAAAAAGATATATGGTATATAAAGATTTTTGTGACCGCTTAGCTAAGAAAGCTGAGAAGATATATAAACAGTGAGATGTATGAGAATCAAACTATTGCTGTCTGAAGATGTGGTGGGTACCACTTGCTTTTCGTAATTCATGTAGGTGTAAATTTGTGTTGATTATATGTTGTCTCACAAGGGATAAGACCTGAAATGTGATGTCTCTTTTAATCTTATGGCTTCTTCTTGGATATATCCTAAATGATGCAGTAAGCCTGAGTCATGCTGACAGTTAGTATGTTCGGTTGAAACAACCTTGCTTCTATTCAATTATTCTTACTTCATTAGACAAGAAATAGAAATGTCAACATAAGTACATATAGCATTTTAACTATATAAATGTGAAAAAAAACCCTACATAATTTGACAAGGCTGTAAGACAAAATAAAGCCTTCTCCAGTGAACTGGTCATCTGTGTGAAAGTTTAGAACCATGTGTGTGCCTCTGTATTTGACAACCTTTTTCTCCTTCCCACACCATCTTGCAATGGATGCGCCTGAATTTTCATCAGTTCCTGTTGTAAAACAAAAATGAAAAAGTAAAATGTGCGCATAAAAACCAAGTGAAAAGACAAATGTAGGTCTTCTTCTTCGTCAAGTAAGCTTACTGACTCAGTAAAATTGAGTATGAACTTCAAAGCGCATGTCATATACAAAAAAAAAAAAAGAAAGAAAAAAAAAGAAAGAAAAACATTGATATCTATTACTTTGATTTATGGTCTATGTTATTTCCTCGCTTGTTCAATATAGTAAAATTATCCTTACTCAGTATGTGTTCTTTGATATCCTTAATATAACTGATAAGGTTAAATTAAATAT
>JAOWAY010036463.1:0-12091 GCA_028565895.1 Goniobranchus geometricus
AAAAAAAAAAAAAAAAAAAAAAAAAAAAAAAAAAAAAAAACGATCTGAGTTCCTTGTTTGATCTTTTCCAAGTTCTTTTTCTATTCAATCTACATACATTTTCTGACAATACCAAATTTCATTATTTTTTTCTGTCTCTATCTTATCCAACCAAATCCATTTCTTTTAGAATTCCATTAACAAGGCATAGCCTTCTTCAACCTGAGCCAGGAATAGTAACTATGACGTTGGAATAAACTACTGTAACAATAAAACATCATTTAAAATCAATTCTATAATGAGGCACAAAGCGCAGTCTTCAAGATATTAAATTAAACGTTTCTTTATTTTCAGAGGAAGGAGAGCGTCGAAAAGCAAGAGCAAATCTTCAAGCGCATGACGAGTCAAATCTACAAAAACGATGAGACGGGAAAGATAGAGGAGACATATTACAATATATCGGATATGATAGTCGATTGTCAGTTTGATCAGGTATGTCGAGATCTATTGATTGACTTTTGGGGTTCACATTCTCCTCGTTACAGGTAGGACTTAAGCACGGAGGAGAGAGAAAGTAAGAAAGAAGAAAGAGAGAAAGAAAAAAGAAAAGAAAGGAAGAAAGAAAGAAAGAGGAAGAAGATTGATTGATTGATTGATTAATTGATTGAATGATTGATATATTACAATTTATTTAGATATAAACAGAATATGCAGTATGCCTCTTTTCATTGTGGTCCACGAAGAAGAACGAGAAGAACAAGAACTACAAGAACAACATGAAGAAGAACAAGATCAAGATTAAGAACAAGAAGAAGAAGAATACCTACAAGGACCAGAACAAGAGGAATGAATCTTTAAATCAGAACGTACAGATGGAAGCGCAATGTGTTCCTTACTTAGAACTAATCAAGACATAGCCATTCACATCCGGGACACACTTGAATAGGGCACATGGGTTGGGTGACAGTTGACAGTTTTTGTGTGTTTCAGTTGTCACGCGTAAACTCGGTCGTTTGATTATCCGTGTTTGTCACACACACCCCAAGAAGCGATTTCCAAACCTGCAAATGTGCATAAGTTCACACCCACACACAGACGGAACATATGAAAATGAAAATTTAAAACTTGTAAATGAGGATGGGTGCAAACGACAACATTAAAGTTTTATGGTGTCACATCTTAATTTGCATAACGACTGTCAGACTGCCAATCAAATGGAGGGAAATCCAAGACTCATGAATGTCCCTATGCTATGTTGGGATTGGGATTGAACTATTTAAAGAGAGAAACAAATTATTGCTGTAGCGAAACTGGAATCTTTGCTTCACCTAAATTTAAAAAAAATAAAAATTCTGATAATTTATTTTTCTTACTAATTGCCTCTTTCGACTTCGGTCTCTATGCGCTTTAGTTATTTTTATCACAAGGCAAATAAATGTAGGAACGGCAGACAGGTTCGTCATATTCAATCATCTAATTATGACAAAGTTACAGTGTAGAGAGAAATGTGATATGGATATCGTTCTCCCAACTTTAAAAGCCAAAATATTCCGTAGATTTCTATTTATTTACAAAATATCTTAGCACTAGAACGATTCAATCTATATAAAATGTGCAAATTTCAAAAAGCTCAGTTGAAATAGATGATCAATACAATCATTTTAGCCAGACGGGTAAAACAAAACCCAATATAGGGCCCACTATCGAGTAAGGTGAACTCGGTGTCTTATCTGGAGATAACAGCTTTAAATGATCAGTTGAGCCACCCTCTTCTTTGATTACCGATTGGCGATCTGTCTTTCTTTCTTTTCCCAGGTTGACATAGCTTTCTTGTGTCATTATAAGTTATTTTGTCCCAGAACCTGAGACGTGTCTAAGAGATTCCTCTGAGAAAGGTCATCGTATGAGCCACGACTCTCT
Organism: Goniobranchus geometricus; assembly: GCA_028565895.1. Classification (NCBI taxonomy): domain Eukaryota; kingdom Metazoa; phylum Mollusca; class Gastropoda; order Nudibranchia; family Chromodorididae; genus Goniobranchus; species Goniobranchus geometricus. Next base: position 1,900 of record JAOWAY010036463.1, read on the forward strand.
CCTTCCATTCCTTTGTAAAGAGCTTCAACAACAGCTTTATCTGACGAGCTGTAGATCTAGAATTTTTCAATCACCTTATCAATTAGATTTGAACATTTAGCACATGAATTCAAAGCAAAACAACTGGACATTTTGTAAATTCTTTTTACATTAGATCATTGCTTAAAACAATCAGACAAAGACAACTTAAGTTTTTAGGTCATATACCATTTTTTTTTTTTTTTTACAAAAAGCAAATTGAATGTGTTCTCATAATCGTATTATATCAATGTAAGATAAAGTCTTTTATTCGCTTTGCCTTTCTATTCCGCATGAGAAACCACTCAGTTTGACCTTGGTGAATGACACATTTATGTGTTGTATGATTGGAAATGTGTGTGTTTGGGGAGGGGGATGGGGTTGTGTCATAGACAATAATGATTCCTGTTGCAATGATTCTAGGCATTTTAATTCTGGCAATGTATTGACAATTGATCCTCCTCAGGTATATCACAGTTACTTCATGCCTTTGGAATGGACGGTGCCTCATCGGCCAGAAAACACTTGTTATGCCAAGTTAGTCTGTCTCAAAACTGAACAGGTAGGGTCAGAAATACGAAGACCTGCTTTATAAAAATTAATATATTTTCACTCTTGTAGCTTGCTACATGTTTTTATCTAGTGGCTATTGGCCAATGGTATAAAGGTGATTTAAACATTCTTTCATTTGGCAAGTGCATTGGTATACTTAACAGCCAATGTTAATGGTGGATGTTATTATTTCAGTATAGTTTGAAAGGTTCAAAAGGCTTATGATTCCATGTAGGTAGTAGTCCTTTCATGCCGAATCAGCTCATAGGTTTGGATCGTATCCCAGTTTTTATTGCATGAAGTGGACAGTAGCAGCCTTTATCCATCACTCTCTGAATAGGATGCTAGTCTATTGCAGAGTACTTTTCAGCCAGAGCTGACCCATTTTCACCTGGGTCGAGTGAAGCAACAGGGTAAATTTTCTTGCTTAAACTTACTCTTTGTAATCTTTGATAAAACCTCATCTCACAGCATTGATTCGTGACTCATCCGCTTTCCTTAGAGTCCACGCTTCGCTTCTTTATAACAGAACTGGCCACACAAGAGTATGATAGGTGGTGCTTTGAAATATTAAGATCGTTCGACATGATATGAGGATTCAGCATTCACACAGACTAGTCAACTATTGATTCATTATTCTAGACTTCCACTGTAAAGTTACTTTGATTTTCCCTTCAAAGGAGAGAGTTGTGGGCTTCCATGTGCTGGGACCTAATGCCGGTGAAATCACTCAAGGTTATGCAGTGGCTATGAGAAAAGGTGCGACGAAGTACGACTTTGATTCTACTATTGGCATCCATCCTACATGCAGTGAGGTGAGTATTGTGCTGTGTAAGGCAATCAATTCCGTGTTACTTTTCAGTAAAGGGAAAGAAGCCATAATGAAGGTGTTTGTCTAAAGATGTGTAAGTTGTGGGATTGTGCTTTTACAGGTACCACAAATTTTGATACTTTCATATTACAATATCTAGAATATAAACAAAAAAAGTCAAAACAATGTTGAGTTTTCACATGTTCTTTACCTTCAATATTTGTTTTCCAATGCCATACCAACCATCAACATGTGAAATATGATATTTTCCTATTTAGAAAAACAACTAACAATCTTTTTTTCAGGGTTCCTTGCTTTAAATTTGTTTGAGTAATAATTGCTGAATGTGTGATTTGGAGTTATTCCCCTTGTATATTTCGGCTGGAACTTTTTAGGAGGGAAAGGATTACAAAAGGTTGTCTCTTCCCACAGGGGTTTTTTCCATATCTCCGTTGAATTATTGATTTGAATTCAAAACATCTGAACGATGTTGTTACTCCTTAATATTGTCATTGACAAATCTAATTTTCTGCCTTTATTTCAGACATTCACCACACTTCGTGTCACCAAGAAGAGTGGGGGCAGCGCTGAAATCACTGGTTGCTGAGGTTAATTTCCTACTGCTCTAACCCCTCCCAGGATGTGATGATCATTGACTTGGCTCTAGTTTGGATCATAATGCAAGATGGAGCTGATATAGTCTGAACTCAATGAGGTTGTTTTTGAAAGCAATCAAAAGCTGAGAGAGACAAAGCTGATATCTTTGTTTTACCTGAGGAGGGAAGCAGTAGGAATATATATGTAAAATGATATGAAACGCAATCTTACATCAAATGTTCTTACAGAACATTCTATGACGGCCGTGTCCATAAACCTTTCTTAAAGGTGGACTTGGCTCGACTTTGCTGTAAGTCTGTTTCTTTGCTTTAAGGCATCTCTGTGATAAATTGGACTGTGGTACTTTTTGTTTTTTTTGTTTTTTGTTTTTTTTTGTTTTTTTTAAATTGGTGAGTGAGGTAGAAAGTGAAAAAATTCTGAGTGGGTGTGTTTGTTTTATTTGGTGTATTGCACCGGTCTGTGTGTTATTTGCATGTTGAGGTTTTCAGCTTGATACAGTCACAGTCCTATTTATCACAATCTGTTCTTGAATTTATCTTGGGTATTTTTTGTTTTGACCTGGGTTTGTGTGGGGGGATTTTTTGTGTGTGTGTGTGCAAGATAACGATGACTGGTGAGTGTTTTGCGTTTTTTTGGGTGTTTGTTCTTTGCATTATATAGATACATGTAGTTGTATATGTATATATGGAAAATGTGGACCTGATTTATTCTTCCTCAGGGTTCCCGTATGACATAAATTTAACCTTATAGAAGTTGGAGTGTTTACTTCATGGTTTCGGCTTCCTGCAATTCATGCATTTTTCTTTTTACCAGAACTTTATTTTGGTGTAAGTTATGTCCTCTTGTTTTATGATCGTGACCAGGTTTTTATGTCATGTTTAATCCTCAGTGATGTTTGCACTTGTGTATGTTTAAGGGAGTGAATGTAATAATCCTTAAGCTTATTATTGCTTAAGCATCTGTTTGAAGCTAGCATTTCTCTCTTGTTTTTAGATATTTTACTTTTCTTTAGCCCGTGACCTTCCACAACACTGAATAACTTGTCCTGTTTTGGTACGTTATGGCTGGTAGCGGCAAAGCATTCATTTACATAACTGCGGAACTTAAAAGTAGCAAGCTCAGAAATAAACAGAAATCAGAAATGGACCCGCAGTCCAAGCTCCTTGGGGTTTTAATAGGTGAGATAAAGTGGATGTGTCATTATCATCATTCTCCTGCACTCTCACTGGAGTATGAGGCAAAAAGTGGATGTGTGTCAGCCTATTATTGTTGATGAGTATTTTTAACTGAGAGATAGCCAATGATCTACACAGCTGTGTTGAATACCTGTGTATTCTTATTATAAGACAACTTTTGAATGGCACATATTTAGGGTCAGTCCAGCTGTGTCGCTATTTCTGAGTTCCGTCATAGTGAAAATTATGGGCTGATTAGAAAAAGCAGTACCTTCACCTGTTCATGACACCGGTTCAATACTAGCCTACTACTATCATGGAAAAGAAATGATGGTTCTTTTGTCAATTAATAGGTTATCAGTTAAGCACATTTGTTATTGATATCTGTATCTAGAGAACATTTGATTAAATTTCATGACTTACTCACTTTCAGATAGTTAGATTTAAAGAAATTGATTTTCAAAAGGAAGTGACAAGGAAGAAAGAAAAATGAAAATCTACTGTCAACGCACAAGGATGTTTTCCTTTTCCTTTTCACCTGAAAGTGAGACATTGTCCTCTAACTTATATCGAAGTCTGCTTTAGCTGAAGAAATATTTTTGTGTATGTGAAATGCTGACTCGTTTGACCAGTAATATTTTGAGATGAGATGTATTGCCTTAACAGATGCATTTATAAATTGTAACATATATTCAGGTACTTCACTTATCAGTTGCCATGACTGTTTCGTTTTTAACCCAGTTAGAATATTACATGTGTAACTTTATTCTGATGTACATTGGTTATGGTGGTATGAAGTTGCCAGCCAGTTATTCAACTTCAATTTTTTATTGTCTTTACATTTATCAATAAGGATTGTACAGTAATTTCTTTGGTAATTACTCGTATGATTATGCAAATATATTTTGGAGCATAACAAGCAAACCCCATACCATGGTAGAAATGTTCTAGCTTTTTGTGATGGCTCTATTTTTACCAGTTGCTTCTGAATGCACAAATAATGATGTTGTTGCCTGAACTACCATAATTCAATCAAACTTTTATACTAGAAATAAAGGGGACTCATGTTCCCCAGGCAGAGACCCTTAACCTCTGTGGTCAGTCTAGTGAAGCCTACTTATTAAAGTTCCATGTATTTTTCTTGTTATGGTTTACAAACGGGTCTCTTTTGGTCTCCAGCTTTCCCAGGGCGATGATCTTGTCAGATTGCCATCATTACCCACAGAAGATGAATTTTATACATACTCGATGGGGAGTTGAGAAGCCATCAGAATGGAATATTGCCTGTATTTCAGGCTGCAAATTTGTTTTATCTGAAGTTGATGGAGAAACAAAAAATGACAGCAGTTTTATTTGTCTCAGGCTGTGTGATACAAGAATTCTTCTCTCAACTTTTTATTTCATATTCCCATCTATTGCCATTAAGACAAGCCAAGTAATTTTGTTTCGGATTCATGGGCAGTGAACTGTTATGATAGGATACATTCTCTAGTTTCATTTCTTAGAGAGGACGTCATCATCTTTTTTTTTTTTTTCTTTTTTTTCTTCAACTCTTTTAGCCTGTTGTAATAATAGTTGCCCTTTTGAAGCCGAACAGCTAATTGTGCCGGAGCTTATCCCTGTTTCTATAGCCTGGAGATTTATCTGTCGCTATCTAAATAGGATGCTAGTCTGTTGCAGAGTACTTTTCCATCTTGCAGAGTACTTTTCCATCTAAACCTGTACCCATTTTCACCTGGATCGAATAAGGCAACGAGGAAATTTTCTTGGAAAAATAATGCATGTGTAGGAAGCGTGAGTCAAACCTTCTGCCTCACAGTCAGTAGGCCAACACTCTACCACTGAGCTACAGCATCCCTCAGCCTATTTAGTGATAAGATTTTACTTCCATGAAGCATGTTGCAAAAAATTCCAACTGTGATGGTGAAACAATGATATTGATATTTTAATTGCAACTGTAGCTTTGCGCCTCCCCCTACCATTTTTTTTTAAAGTCTTAAAAATATTTTTCCTCTTTTAAATATATGTTACGTGCACTATGTAGATTACACCATTGGGAATTGCAATTTTGAGAACTTTTGTTTGTTAGTTTTTCAATTTCTTGTACCATCTGTTATAAGAATTAAATATTCATTTCTCATTACAACGATACAGAATGTCTTGGATCTTCATTTTGTTACAATGAAACAGTGTGGTCAACAAGAAATCAATTGTTCCGTTCTCACATTTCTTATGTTCCATTTCAGTCCACCAGCTTGACATCACTTGAAATATTCTTGGTGGTTCAAGTTGTAGAAGGAAAGACTGATTTTCAGTTAAGCTTTCTTGGTCAAAAGAAAATAAAAAACATCAAGAAACAAATGTCAAGAATAAGTAAACAATTTGTTGTTTTTTGTTTTTCTTTCTTACACACCACCCAAGAAAGATGGACAGTTTTTTGAGAATGTACTCATATGACCATGTAGTTTTAGGCCCAATCAAAATTTGTTAAAAAAGAAATAAAAAAAAAAATGTAATTCTAAATGTAATGAAAAGTGTCAACGAGTACAGCATGATCCATGACTATAGTGAACCCAATATCATCATCATCATCAAATCTTACCAAGGAGCTCCAGAGATGTCATATTCCCGGAAATTTAGGAAATGAAAAATGTTTGAGAAATTCTGAGTGAAAATTTCTAGTAAAAATGTGAAATAAGATGATGCACAAAAAGATCAGTACAATGAAATTATATATTTCATAGGAAAGACTTGCATGTTTTCCGTTTAACTTTAGTCCGATACTGCCTTCAGGGGCGCCACTTTTCCGGATCTGGAAATCTAGACTCCCCATGAAGTCAGGAAATTTGCTTTTAGGCTTCCGGCTGTTTGTAGAGAAATGTGAAATCTAGAAATGTCAGATCGAGCTAGCCAGAACATTGACAAAATGCTGTCAATGGAGTAAACCGGTGAAATCAGGAAATGAACCCTTATCTGGTTTGACCAGGGCAATCCCAAGATGATTTCAACATACTCCCGTCCACCCCGGATAAGCTGTTGAACTCCCCCTTTGTTCAATACCTTATGGCTCATGTGTGGCAGCACATAAACATGTCAAAATAGCACCGTCGCTGATAAAACCTACGCTGTTGAAAAGTGGCATTAAACCCACAAAGTAACAAAGTAACTAACTAGAGAGCACAATGGAATATTTCTTACAACTAAGTCATGGCTCTTTCGAAACACAACGTACGCAATGTGATTGGCAAGATTTTTTTACTGGCTAGGAAGCAATAACCTATGCCCCTCAAAGAATAATTTCCACTTGTATATTTAAAAGCTACTGTGTGTGTGAGAGTTTTTCTGTGCATATATGTGAGATATGTTGAAAGTGGATTTGAGTTATAGATTGTGTGAGTGTGAGGGAGTAAGGGAGACAGAGAGCATATGTGCTAGTGAGAGGTACACAAGATTGTGTATAAGTAAGTGAGGTAAAAGAGTTTGTTTACGATTGTGACATAGACTGTATGTGAATGAGTGAGATAGAGATAATGTATTATTATTAATGAGTCAGTGAATGAAGATGAACAAGATTGTTTGTATGAGTGAGGGTGATAGAAATTTTGTATTGAATGATTGAATGGAGGTGATTTTGTGAGTAAATTAAAGAGTAAGGGTATAAGCTTGTGTGTGTGTGACTCCAGAGATTGAAGGTGACAGAAATTGTGTGTGCAAGTGCTTGATTAAGGATAAGAGATGAGTGAGTGAAGAGATTAAATTGTATATGAATTAGAGAGTAAGGGTGATCAGTGATAGAAATTCTGTGAGTGAAGGAGTGAGGGTGAGAGAGATTGCATGTGAAAGTGAAAGGTTAAGAGATTATGTGTTCATAAATGATAAAAATCACGTATGTGTTTGTGAGGAAATCAGCGTGATAGTGATAGAAATTGTGTGTGTTTTGATTGATGCAAGTTAGGGTAAAAGATATTGGGAAAGCGAGTTAGGATGAGTGTATCACATCAGGCTTTGTGTGCATGTGTGTGTGTGTGAGAAAGAGAGTATATATATATATATATATATTATGCATGTAGGCATAGAATATGTTTAGAGAGAACTTATGTGTATGTGGGAATATGGATAAGAAAGTGAGGCCTGCATTTGAATATCTATTTTCAAAAGAATTGGTGGAGAGGGCCAAGAACATCTTGATATATAAAAATAAAAAAATGCCACATTGAAGGCATAAATAATTATCCTTAACTGCTCATCCAGGAAGGAAAAGGTCATAGAGGTGCCTTTGCTTGGAAATAAATGCTCAAGCCTACCAGACAAGAATGGTTTGACTGATTATGTAATAGTTCAGGAAATTCTTATATGGTTTGGTGGCTTTGCTTTACTTTTTCCTGCTTGTATAGAGATCTGGTGGCCGGGTAGCTCGGTAGAGCGGCTGACTGCCATGCAAGGCTGCCCGAGTTTGAATTTAGCAGGCAGTGGATTTTTTTTTTCGGGGCCCCCTGTTCACCCAGCAGTATAAATGGGTAGCTAGGTCTTTTTAGCCTTGGCGGAAGTAAAGGCGGCGTGGAAAGCAATGGCAAACTACCACATTATGCCGTATGCCTAGTATAATTAGGGCGCTACCCCTAATTCCCCTAAACCCAGTCATGGGCACGGGACTAACTTTACTTTACCCGTTCAAAAAATGGAACCAATACTGTCAAATAAAAAAATAAATTGAACACCAAAATAAGGGTAATGAACATATATGCGTGGTCGGTACGACTATATGGGTGCCTGTGTTGGACAATAAACAAAGAAACAGAAAGGAAACTGGAAGCAGTAGAAATGTGGTCTATCAGAAGAATGTGAGAATATTATGGACAGAGAAAAAGTCAAGTGAATCAGTACTGAAAGATACAAATCTTGAGAGAACATTAATGAAAATTAAAAGAGAGAAACAAATTTAATTTTCAGGACACGTTTGCCGCCACAAAGGTTTAGAACATCCAGCCATAACAGGAAAGGTTGAAGGCAAGCGCAGTAGAGGAAGACAAAGATTAATGAAAAGTCTTAAGTCATGGGCAATGCCGAATGGTAACATCAACAGCCTTATAAGGTTAGCTGTGGACAGGAATGAGTGGAGGACAATGATCGCCAGTGTCTGTTCCCAGCAAGGTCCTTAAAGAAGACGGACGCTTTAGAATTTTCTCAGATTCAATGTCTCTTCAGCCAAGGCCATTTTTCTAACCGTTGTCTTCTTTTCCAAACTCCTCTCTTTTTTTTTAAATACATACACTCAAAAACCAAAGCACTTTTATTTTGAAGTCAGTTATGACATGGCTGTTTTCAAATTAAATGCTCTGAGGGTTTAATGTCATTCTAAAATGCCATCGAGAAAGAGCTCCAAAATGAAATTTGGCTATGAAGATCAGTTATGATTGCTATAATTACGATTTGGATCCAATTGGATACAACTGGATTTGGATACAGCTGAAGTTTTTAGATGATTCTTAGAAATTTAGAAGATTGTTCAGGCTGGAAGTTAATGGAGAAAACTTAAACAATATCAGGTATGCAGAAGACACAGCTCTACTAGCAACCTCAGAAAAAGACTTCCAAAAATTATAGTCTTGGAAAGTGAACGCAAAGGACTAATATTAAATGTAAAAAGACAGAAAGCATGGTAGTCTCCAAAAGTCAGTAAATCTCAATTGTAGCCTTTCAAGCAAAGGAGAGAAAATAGAGCAAGTCCAGAAATCTAAGTATCTTGGTTACATAATCACATCAGATGGGAAATGTGACGCAGAAAGAGAAGAATTGCAGTTGCTGAAAACAGTTTCAGTAGAATGAACTCCTTCCAAAAAAGAAAAAAAAAAAGAAATTAAATGCTTTGCTACTGAAAGAGATTGAAAGTCAACATCAGTACTATAGGAACTTGGGGAGAATACGGGCAAGGTTTTCGTTTACTTCTTTGGTTTTGACTCCAAGTGTAAAGATAACAAGTTTACGTTCCTTTCATTCATTATTGTCATCAAGTATAACTTTCCTCTTTTCTGTCAAAACCGCCCATCCTTTGTCTAAAATCATCATGAGAGTCATCTAAATCTGAAGGCTACATCAAGTCAATTAGTTTAATAAGGGAAAGACAACTCCGGTACACGATCATTAGTTTCGTAGTTTTCCTGTCGAGAGTGACAAAATGGCTCCCATCACCTGACCCGAGGATTAATTTGACTGGAATTAATGGTGCTCATTAAACCTGCTTAAAGACGTGGAGAAGCTCGGATTCCATTTAACGATGTTATCTGTTATGACAAGCCATTCCAAGACTGTAAAATGTGTCTGGTGGATATGCTAACTATAGTACAGTAATGAGGCTCAAACCTTCAAAGGTGGAATTGTGGCCGCCACCTACGTATGTAGGGATGGATGAGTAAATCACCATATGAACGTAAATAATGCAATGTGTATTGAAGTTGATATTGATCTTGTCGAGGGCACTGTGTTATAATAGTATAAAAAGAAACATGCATTTCATTATGCGTTGTAAATTAAATCACTTTTTCAGTAAAACATAATACAACATTTCACAATTGTTGTTGGATGTCACAGATCAACGTGCTTGACTTCCGGTCAAAAACCTATACCTATTTGAATTTGCGTTGCGTTGGCGGTCAAGGATGTCGTGTGATTGTGATATCCAAGGACACAAAACGAGCCAATCAACAGCATCCACCTGTGACCAATGCCCAAGGAAGCAGACTTGATAGAACCTGAAGGTCACTGTTGAAAAGGGGTCAGGCACTGACGTCACGAGTCTAAAATGGACACGGTCAAGGCTTTAGTCAGGATACTTCCCTTCTTTGAAGTTGTAGACTTACTTCTATTATACTTTTGGCAAAGTTTAAAACAAGAGTAGCCCTGTCGATCAAGGTGTTACACCGCTTCATCTTTACAGCTGAGAGTTGCTGTGAAGTAGCTATTCCCGGCAGATAATGAAGGAGTTTCAGTATGTTTCGGTTTACAGATTTATTATTAACGT
>JAOWAY010036574.1:0-12089 GCA_028565895.1 Goniobranchus geometricus
CTGTGTGCGGATCCCATACACTGCATGCATATTCTAAGATGGGTCTCACAAATGCCTTGTATGCAGTTTCTTTAATTCTCTTGGAATTAACTTTTAGGTTTCTGCTGAGAAATCCAAAGGTTTACTAACAGCCTTTACCATATTTTTAACCCCTGATTGTATGTTTTTGACCTGGAAGGGGGGGGGGCAATGGTGGAAACATATCAGGAACTCAACAAATAAGGGCATAAGCAGATCTGTTACTCAAACTGTGTTAACACTATCTTCGTGAACATCAACTCCTTTTTCGTTAACCCCGTATCGGGCACAATAGAAAATAGGGGGGTTCGGGGGCGCCAACACGGTACACCATGACAAGAACAATTCTTTTTTTAAATCCTACATGAACAAAAGTTCCAAAGTGTCTAGTACCACCCCATGACAACACTAATCCCCCTGATATTATGCTGCTGATGTGTCTGGACTATATCGGATTAATTCTTATTACATTTAACGCGGTACACCATGACAAGAACAATTCCTTATTTTAAATCCTACAAGAACAAAAGGTCCAAAGTGTCTGGTACCACCCCATGACAACACTAATCCCCTCGATATTATGCTGCTGAGGTAGCGGGACTATATGGAATTAATTCCTTCATTTGGTCCAAAGTGTCTGGTACCGCCCCATGACAACACTAATCCCCTCGATATTATGCCGCTGAGGTAACGGGACTATATGGAATTAATTCCTTCATTTAACACTGAGGGCAGCACCCTCGGCAGGTGTGAGCATAGCAACAGAACTGCAACTTAACTCTTCAACTGCAAACACGTTGATATCAACCCCTTTACCATTAACCCCTTATTGAACACGATAAAAAATCCTTGTCATCTGTGTCAATCAAGTGTCGAAGACACCAGAGATTCATAGGGAGACTTGGTGGACCTTTGGTTCTTGCTATGTAGCGTTTGGGAGCAGAGGCTCCTTCCTCGCTGCTTGAGGGCAATGGCTGAGACATGATGTAAATTCTATAATTTCAAGTACAACTTTCTATTAAAAGTAGAATAACGTCGATGAAAATGTCAAACTGTGTATGTCTTCCAGTCAACATTTAACAGAGATTAAAAAAACAATATTATGTCCAACATTTATACAATAACACCGTCCAGACGGGATTCTTAAATGGTACAACACCTATTTGACCAGACTATTACTCAATTTAACGTATTATTTTGTTTTTATTTACTCGGGACGACTTACATGGTTTGACCTACCAGCCAATGGAATAGTTTTGGACATACACAGTTTGGCATTTTCACCGACGATATAACAGATAATGCCCAGTGATAAACGGACAATGAACACCAGTGTAGCCACCATTCATACACCGCACCTAATCGTTACTGATAGTAAAGAACTTGTATCATTACGTCACCACCCTGCATAAATTATGCAAATACAGGAAGACTAAAGTTAGATAGGCTAAAAGTTCCCGCGTCTTGAAGTAACAAGTCAGATGGCTAAGTGATTAAATCCGCTGTGGCTGAATGCCGACACGGTCGTCTGTGCGGGTTTGAACCCATCTGACTAGCAATTTCTATAAATTTTCAAATTTCTCTCTCCTTTCAGATTTTCAAGACATCACTTACACAAGAGAAACAGACCTTCACAGCTAATGACAACTTAATTTAATACACACATATGCAAACGCCATATAAATAATATAAAGCACGCTAATTTTTATTTTAAAAAAGAAAAAGAATCCTTTCTTTTCTTTCTTTGTTTATGAGCAATACAAAAAACCATTCCCAAACTTTTGTTTCCACCCCTATCAAACAAATCCTTCTTTATAATCTTATGCTGGTATTTGCAGGGACATAGGAATAACTCCCTCATACTTATAGCATGAGAACCGTATATGCAATCCCTTCCTCAAAATCTTTTGGATGCAATTATTGTAAAGAGTGAAAAAATGGGCCTGTCTCTAGATAAAGAAAAAAAAAAGAATCTATGGTCATTTCAAAGAAACCCATTTACTCGAAATGCAAACTAGATCTAGATTCTAGATTTAGATTTAACCCTTAAGTAAGCAAAGGACAACTTAACAACAACAAAAAATTTCAAATTTCAAATACCTTGGACCAGACTTGGATGCTTTTGGTTACCCTATAACATCAGTTCCATAAAATGAAAATCAATACTGAAAAATAGAAAGCTTAGAATTGGAATGAATGCCAAAATAAGAGTAATGAAAACGTTTGTTATAAACATGCATGGTCTGACCTGCCAGAGGTGCTATATGAATATGGGTGTGTGTGTTGGACGATGAACAAAGAAACAGAAAAGAAACTAGAAGCTCTAGAGATGTGGTTTATCCAAAGAATGATGTGTATATCATGGGCGAGAAAAAGTATTGAATCAGTACTGAAAGATGTTAATCTTGTGAGAAATGATCAATCAAAACCATAAGACAGAGGCCACCACAAATTTTAAGACACATTTGCTGCCGCAAAGGTTTAGAACATCTAGCCATAACAGGAAAGATCAAGCAGTGAAGCACGGTAGAGGAAGACAGATAGTAAGTTTTATTGTAGGCCTTATAATTCATCGACAATGCCAACGATGGTAACAACAGCCTCATAACGTATAAGTAGAAGTTAGGTGAGGACAGGAATATCTCCAAGTGTCTGTTCCAGACGAGGTACAGTAGTGACCCCCTAACATCCCGCCGCCTAAGACCGTGTTCTGCCTAAGATCCCACTTTTCTTGGGAAACAGAATTTTTTCTATATAAATTTGCCCCTTAAGATCCTGCCCCCGTCGCCTAAGATCCTGCTTTTTCGAGACCATGGTGTGACCAATTAGACGAAGTGTTGACAACAATTTTTCTCACTTTTGTCTTTCATCTCGGTCAAAACCATAAGAAGATTGTAGCTAGCCCTCAGAGCACAGGTAAGTGTCACCTGGTCACCCTACCTGGTTTAGGTGTAACTGAAAGGCTCCAACCTGTGTCTGGTCGAAACAAAGAGACTCAGTGGGCGGTCATCAACTGTGCATGGGAATCTATCGATCGACTATTGTTCTGCGTCGCTGGAATGCTACGTTGTCAAGAGGGAGATCTTAAATTGACATGTGCTTACTTTATGTGATAAGATTAGAGAACAAATTTAATTGAAATGTTGGGTAATAATTGCTTAACAAGGAGTGGATTAATGACAATGACGGTTTAGATTTGAGCAACGTATAAACACACCATTTGCGTGGGATTACATTCAAACGATGCAAAGCAAAGACGTCTTGTGATTGACAGGGTGAAAACAAACTGTCTTCCTTAAGTTTGATTATGACCACGCTTTCATAGGGCTTTAGCTCTGATTGGGTATGATTCTGAATGACACTGAGAGCCGTTTGAGTTATCTCCTTTGCCGTCTGCCTAAGATCCCGGTCTGCCGAAGATCCCGCTTTTTCATTTTACAGAGGGGCGGGGGTGTTAGGCGGTCACTACTGTACTTAAAGACTGAAGAAGACGAATATAGCGATAAAGGGCGGACCAGACACATTCTCTTAGTAGTAGTAGTAGTGGTAGCAAAGACGCCATATACGCTAGATATAGTATCTCTGGTCGTTGTAGTAGTAGTGTTGATAGCCCATTGACTTTAATGTCCCCTCTTGATGTCTTGATTGTTTATTGTTTACTTTTCTACTTCTGAGCAAAATTAGTTTGAACTAATTAATATATTAATGTTGCCACAGTGTAAATTTAGTCATAAATAACTTTCTAATGGTTTAGTTCGATATCAACCAAGAATTTAAATTCGTTATTGTCTTTAGCACTTTACACAACTCACTCATGTTATACCAAGAATTGATGACTCTGTTATTAAAGTAATTTCATCTTTCTGCTGTTGTAATATGGACTTTGGATAGTTTAATTAAGGTAGCTGTTTTTTGTAGTAATGTTGTTATTGTTAGAAAAGGTAAATAACTTCATATAATTATGATTTACACAGATATATTTATATGCTTGAATAAGATCACCACAGATTCTTCTGTACTTCAAAGAAGTACTCATGCTATGCCAAGTTCTCGTTATTCCCAAATGACGAATTTACGAGGGGAAATAACGGGACATAATCGTCAAAATTACCACAGTTTTGAGCTTTTCTGAACTTGTCCTCTTTCAAGATCATGCAGAGGAGATTTCCAAAGTGATACTGTTCTGAATAGATCAAAATATAGTGCCTCTATGGTGTGTTCGGGAGTTAAGGTTTGCTAGGGTTAGCATTTTTTATTTGTAGGGTAAGGATGAAGATTGGTTGAACTGTTCTTTCCCTATGTCTATGTCAGGTACCACTTCAGAATATCTCACTGTGCAAGTGAAGAAATCTGGGTTGGCTGGAGGAGGCTACGGCCAAAGGCTGGTACTACTTGGCGTTTAAGCAAAATCATTATAAAATGGTATTTTGGGCCCTTTCGAGTCCCAAAAATGGAAAATTTGATCCAAAAATCCCATAAACTTTAAGTGTACATGATTTCTTCATGTTCAAAATGGCCATCAGTAGGTTTCAAGCGGGGAAAAATAGTTGAAAATTGATACAGGAAGCTGGGCCACGTGATGGCCCATGTGTCATGTGCATATCAAAACAAATGGGGGATACTGACCTGATCTCCTGAAAAGCAATGACTTTCAACTGAAAATTGAAGCCGTGGGTCTTTCTATTATGACAGGGGGATAACCCCCATGAAACCCCCTTTTTATCGCTGTTTCCATTGTAGCAATGTGTATTTTTTTTTATTATAACAGGGGCAAAGTGCCCCTGAAATCCCCCACTTTAGTGCCACTACATTTCTCAAGCCATTGTATTATTATGACCTGGAAAATCCCCTGTAACTCCCTCTCTCCTTCCCTCCTTAATCTCGCATGCATGCTGTCATCAAAACAAACGGAAGAGACTGACCTGATCTCATGAAAACAGACGGTTCTCATGTTTAATGCCACACCCTGCCCCAATCATCTACGGAAGCATACTCTAAATGCCCCGTAGACCCCCATTTTCTGAGGATTTATGAAGTGATACACTAGTCTGATTTCAAATTATTTGTTACATATATGGCTAGCATGTTTTCTCTTATCTAGTAATCCATGCATGAAATATGATTTACTTGAAGGGTTACGTGAAAATTGTTGACTAGTATAAGGAAAAGTCATGTTTTTATAACCTAGATGATTGAAGACAAATTTTATTTTCTTCAACAGAATGATGGACAAAAGAAATATTATCAAATATCATGGGGATTCTACAAAAGCAAAAGATTCTGATCAAAATGAAGACGACTCCATTCTTGGTGAGATTCCATATTATATTTGCAGTCATCATCTCATAAGTTTTGAAAGAATATATATCCTTTCAATTAGTTCAGTGAATTAGTGTCATTTTTGCTGCTGGAATGTATGTGATCAGCATAGTGATGTCTGTATGTATGTGTATGCATATTTGTGTAGCAAGTTGATGATTTCTAAAATTGATGGATCAAGGCAGTATTTAATCTTTTACATTGTCGATGTCAAAAGTAAACCTTGTAACATTTCTTGAAAAAATGCATTGCTTGGTTGGTATAGAAGTTTTCTTTACAAAATATTTCTAACAGATCACTGTAGTATCCTTTTTTTTCTTATATTCTTTATACATCTGAAAATAACATTTATAGCAAGTGGAGATTGGGACTGACAGTCACTGCTTGTATAGCATTATTGAGATGAGCAAAACTATGTAGATTTTATCAAACTTACAGGAAGTGATGAATTGTCGGATTTGCGATTCAGTAGCCAAGATAATCTGTTGGATTCATCTCAAGATGGAGATAACCAGTGTGAAGTGAAATGGGACTATACTTCACCCCAAACAATGCGACAGTTGCGAAAGAGTGAGTACATTCTGTATTGCATAAACCGTTCTAGTCTAAGGTTTCTCTCTTTGTTCTTCTTCCGGGTTTATCTCTATGTGATAATACCATGTTAGATTTTTATTGTGAAAATTCTCCTTTTTCAAACTTCTTTGATTTAGTATTCAGTGGTCTAATTAGGCAGGTTTAACTGCATAACAGCCGATAAACTAGAACAATAATATACTGGCCTTAAGGTTGTTTTCACTACCTGTTTGTGACATGGTTGTAGCCTGCGTTTGCCATGCTCCCTGTCAAAGGCTAATACTCACCAGGGTTCCCACCGGGTTGGTCAATCGGGAAATGATAGGGAATTTTTAGATTGAAATTCAAGGTCAGGAAATTGACCCTCATGCCTTGCGTGCATTTTTACCTGGATGAAAATCTGCTTTCCCAGTGTAGAGTTTGCCTGAGGGCCATCAATGGCCAGTGGGACCCGCACTGTGAGGGTGCCGCCTGGTCTATGTCTGGGGGTTGTGATGATAGGTGTGATGATAATAAACATTTTTCAATGATGCCATTATCAAAAGTAATAGAATACTTTTACAACCCCTTCTAAACTTACTATTATCCTCATCTGTTTTGGGGGTTTTTTTTTGGTCAATTTTGATAGTTGTTTTCGTTTATTTATCTTTGATCATGATGTCTTTGATCAGCCTATACAAGCAAGCCATTCTTCCTATGGCATAGACCCTATATCATCTTAGAGCACTGTTGTCAATTAAGCTAGTTTGTATAGGTGGAGGTCGAGAGAGAGAGAGACAGACAGACAGACAGACAAACACAGAGAGACACAGAGAGAGGGAAAGAGAGGGAGGGAGGGGGGAAGAGAATGCATTAAAGTAGGTGTATTAACCAATTCAAATTAACCAATTAGAATATCCATGAATAAGTACACGAGTTGAAGAGGCATCAATCTCTGCACCATAGGCTTAGCCTACCTCAGCTGGATAGTACAGCAAAACTTACAGTTTGTCTGAGACAGTTCTAAAAATAAAACAAGTACAGTAGCCACCCTCCATAGAAACAAATTGACACAGGCTCACCCATAGAAATTTGATTGACAGATGTCACTAGTAATCCATGGTGCCTGACCAATCAGGGGCATCATCACTAGATTAACGTCACTCTTTACAAAACTTCCATCCTTTTTTCACCTACCAATGTTGACACTCAAGGAGAAGACTACAGAGGGAAATTGGAAGCTTTTATCTCCCTGCACCGACCAGCAAGAAAGAAACTTTGATGTCCCATTGTATGTATATTCACATGTGTATGAGAATAGTATTGACATGTAAAGACAAAGGCAAAGCCCTGAGATCATCCCTATGGGATGTACTGGGTTTAAATTTCAATCAATCAATCAAAGGCAAAGCTCATGACTTGCATGGCTTTCAAATCAAGTGTTGGGAGGAAGGAGGGGCACCAGAGGGACCTATTGGTCAGAAAGAGGAATGGATGGAATGTCTGATGCGTGGTTGAAATATATGTAGGAGAGCCCAGGGCTAAATATAGGAAGTTATGTGGAGGGACAACACAATAAGAAAGGATAGGAGAACTGCTTTTCGCTTGAAGATGCCAAGTCTGATGGAACATATGGGCTCTGATCAATAGTAGCAAGGAGATCAAGGAGAGAAAAGTGAAGGTGAGGGAGATGGGAGAGGGGTAGGGGCTCATAAACACTGTAAGGATGATGAGATCAGTCGTTAGTTGATAGGACTAAGTAGAGGAACAAAAGACTTTCCCTCTAGCATACTTTGTGTGCTCCTTTCGCTGCTCTTGCTGGTTTGCTTGTCACGCCCACTTTTCCGTGGTTTGACCGTTGATTGAAATAATGAAGCAACTTTCCTTTTTTTTTCTTTTTCAACTGATTATGAGGATGACAATAAATCTAATATGAATCGTCATGTCATCATGATATAAACTGAGAGGTAGGTACACTAAGCTTGTCTAAGTCAAAGCGCAACAATTTAGAACTTATTGCATCACCTGCGTTGGCTGACTGGTTCGTAAAAATGCAGCGCTGCAAGCAATGTAGAGGTCTAAGACTGGAAGATGGGGTGAAAAAAATACAGTCCCCCCATGCATCATAGTGGGACTGCATTGTTACCATCCCCGAGGTCTAAGGCTTAAGAAGCGGGGAAAGCCAAAGGCTTTATTGGCCAAATCCCGTTGTAGACAAAGCCAAGCAATGAGTAAGACCTACTCAGAGGCCCCTGGTTTTATTTCAAATACAAGATGTGCCTATGTCAAACTGGTTTAGTGTTTTTTTTTCTCTACGGCTTGTATCCGATATACAGGAAGTGATAGCTTATTTTCACTTTTACACCTTAATACACACTTTATCGAAAATCTCAAAGATGAATGACCACCCACTTCATACTGACCAGCCATATGCTATAAAGAGTTATTCCAATCGTTGTTTTTACAGAAATCTGCATTCTTAAAGTTCCGTAGTTGCTGTCCTGAACACTAAATCAGTCCCTTAAAAGAAAAAGAATGTGTCAAAATAGATCGAGGGAAAAAAAATAAAACAACAAACAATGAATGTTTCCCAAGCAAGAAAGAGATGGGGGGAGCGGCGCTTGGTTGTTTGACACAATAATGGTGCATTGTGGGGAAATGCCAGCTTAATTGTAGTATTCCAGCCTATAATGTTAACGATTATATCGTACAGGCCCAAGGTGTGGTAATGAAGCATGTACATAGATGCACAACTCAGTATATGACATAGAGATATGATCATGCGGTAATGTGATGCACTTAATGCTATGGGTTGTGTGTGTGTGTGTGTTTTTTTATCAGAGACAGAGTGACGTTTGCTCACCCCTTCTGGTTAAACGTGCTACTGTGTAGTTTTTAGTGTAGACACCTTCACTGGTTTAGTATTATTATAATCATAACGACAATTTAGTACAATATTCAATATTTCGATATATCTACTGTTTTAAAAAAAATAATAATATGGTCCAAGTTATCAATAAATGGGACATTAAGATGCTGTTAAAGTTTATCTGCGTTTATACACTCATGTGTGTCTGTGTGGGAGAGAGAGAGGGGCGTTCTATGATAGAGTTTCTGTCTCTTAGACGGACTGCCTCCCATGGCTATCTAGCTCCATCTACCAGGTTATTTATTGAGGTTGTCTCGTCTCGATCCGTTGCATTTTGTTCCTTGACCGGGTGGTCTAGGTCAACAGGGTCACCTCGTGACGGATGTGCCTTATCAGCCTCATACAACGTGCTAAACCAAGGGAGTTACAGCGATAGCTCACCCCTTCCGCCAAAGCTAGGCTTGGAAGTAACTAAGGGAGAACAGTCAATTGTTCGACTTCCCATATACCGTAACATCTATTTCCCTGGGCTCCTGCCCTCCGACCCCCTTGTTTCAATGCATGTAATAAAATTATTTTTATGATTGGGGACAGGCGACCTGAAGAACTTAATTCAGGGTGTCAAGGTAGTAAAGTTGAAGATTTAGAAATAAATTTGATACGCTGGTATTAAAGGTAGTAAAAGACATTTGGATTAAGCATGGTGGATTGGTTGGAAATAATTCATACTGGCTCTTGTATGATGTTTCAGAATGACAATAAGGAACATGTTTCTGCTGTCTCAATTAAATTACATAATTACCTCTTAGTGTCTCTATGAAGCAATGAATTCCATACTTCTCTGGTCTCATTGAGCTTTTCCCTTTTGGTACCCATTTTATAAAGAAATATTTGACATGAATGGAGTATGAATTTGAAGTAGGATAGTGTTGATGGGCTTTGCTTTTTTTGCTCAGAAATTTTGACAAAATGCCTTTAAAATATCATTGGTAGTACATTTCTCTTCATGGTAGTGAATTTTACTCTGTCTTTTTGCTGGACACCCTGTAAGCTGTAAAAGAGTGTAAATTGTATTAGTGATCAGTTTAATGATATCAGTATATTACTGTAGTGTCTTTTGATTTTGAATTGTTGTTATTAAGAGTACAAGAATTCTCATCCTCTCAATGTTGTAAATTCTGTAGCTGTGTGTTTGGATGTAAATTTCTCTTCATTATGTTCCCCTGCAGGTGGGACGCCATTTGAATTTTAAAACAGTGATGGTTGTTGAAATTGTGGCCACTTACAATACTATTGAATTGAATCATAAGCTATTCCGATTTTCAGCAATATTCTCCATAATGTTATAACCTTATGTGCGTCAAAGTCAACCCTGATTTCTGCAAACTAAATTCCATCCTAAATGCAGTATTGTCCATTAACTATTGAATCACTACCTAATGTCCAGGTCACTTTACAATGGATCCAGGTCATTATGGCATTTTAGGGAATGAAGAGGGCATAGACTAGCCAAACTGAACACAACATACATACAATTGTACAAACACTTCTCTTTCATGACTGTTAACGAACACTTTGCCATAATGAACAAGAAGTTTGGCTGGATGGAGGGCAGTTGGAACCTCATGACAAGCCATGTTAAAGAGATGAGCAAACCAAGTCATCATTACAATATTTAAATAAAACAACTCGCTAGTTAAACTCTGTTCTTCTGAGCTCTCCAAAACCTAACAGAAAATGGATGATTTATTCCCAACCATGAACCTCATCATCAAATGTGCAGCCAGACTTATGAAACAGCCTTCATCATTTACCAGAGGCCCTTCTGACATATAGAAAACCATGTGTAAAACTGCAAACCAACAATTAGAAAAACTTCACAGGCCTCTGAGATAACTGACTAAAAATATATAGATAAGTCCCTTGGCACTAGCTGTAACAGAATGACTAACTGAATAGAGTAGGATTATAGCTATACTTATTTACTTCCCTTTTATTAAAAGTGACTAATTTTCCCTATTGGATATAAAACAGGCCTATTTTTGACGTCATTGTTTTACCAATTATTTACAGTGAAAGGGAAATATTCTGCTGATGATGTGAAGAAATACATTGCCAAGTTCCCTGATTTGGTAAGGATTTAATTATTTAGATTTTTCCACAAGTTGAAACATAAGCTTTGTCTCAGCTACAAGATTTTGTTCTGTCTATCTTATTACCTATCCTTCATATTCATACTTTTGAATAGGGGAAGGGGGTACATAGGAGATGGGAGGGAATCTCTTATGACATCTTTTAATGTATTTTCTTTGGAGGAAATCAAAGGATGTTGACATACTGTTTAGATGTTTCAGATCAAGGATCTCAAGACAGATCCATCCACCATGGATAAGTCCAGTAAGGAGTACAACACATACTGATAGACTATTATTGTCAGATACAATGACCTCATGAAGATTAAGAAATTGAGGCAAAATGCTTGTTTTCCAACAAGAAAAATTGTTTTCCAGCAAAAAAACCAAGCTTATCATAACACGTAAAATTGATCGATTGAAGGATACAAGAAGTTTCAGCCTTTTATTTTCTTCATGTGAGACCCATTCTTTTAAGGGGCTTTGGGTGTTTTTCATCAAAACGTACAGCAAATGACTGAGTCAGTAGCTTTCATAACTTTATTGTCATTAAATTGAGTTTTTTTGGTTTAAAAAAATTTTTTTTAAAATAAATTTTAATATGAAATCAAACTCCTTCAAAATGAAGTGAGCTTATTTTAAATTCTTTTGCCACAGCCTGTGAAGTCACCTGAATCCTCCTTTAGTAACATAAGGATAATGTTACCTCCCAAGAATGCAGCTGATATCATTGAGAAAAGCAGGCAGCTCAGAGCCAAGCAAAGGTATATATGTTTTGCTTCTATAAAAAAAAAGAAATTGTCTCAAATCTGAAAAGTTTGAATTATATAAATTTCTCAGCTCCAGCAACAGCATTTCAAATGATAAAGCTACTTTTTTATGCTTTGTGGTATATCAAGGGATTTTTTTTTTCATCACAATTTTTCTATTTTCAACGGTTTATTTTATGCAATGAGTAAAAGAATAAAAGTTCTTTTGCATGCATATAATTGAAAACTCAATGCTTTGAATTTCGTTGAAAACTTTTATCATTTTATTATCACGCTCATCAGCCCAGTTTGCTCAAATAGTGATAATTGCAAAAGTCTTCTGAGATATAGGCCTTTTTTCTCTTAATAATAATAATGATAATAATGATGATGATAATAATAATAATAATAATAATAATAATAATAATAATACACATTTATATAGTGCTC